>CM054146.1:65955118-65967618 GCA_028751875.1 Rapana venosa | reverse complement strand
TTCCAAACAATCACATAAATATTTATCATTGATATAGGCTTAGTACTTGTGACCCTTCTAATGCATCGTGTTATGTTGTATTGCATTGTGTTGTATTGCATTGTTTGTGTTGTATTGAATTGCATTGTGCTGTATTGTATTATGCTGTATTGTGTTGCATTGTGCTGTATTGTATTGTATTGTGTTGTATTATATTGTATTGTGCTGTATTATAATGTGTACACGTTTAAGTCAGTGCAATTCTTTTTCATGGGAGATTTTGGCTGCACTCCATGGACAGTGGATATTTATTTATCAATTTACTATTCTTTTATATCGAGGATATTGGAATAAGCACTCATGTGTTTTTTTAACATCCAGTCCCCGTGTGTATGCAGTTTTGTAAAGTTTGTCATCTGTTCCCACCACCACACAATGGTCTACTCTTTCGAAAAGCGGAACAGGATTGAACGTGTGCGCAAGATGTTCTGCGTGCGTTCGAACACGCGCCTCGGTTTATAGTATCATCCGAAGGACTTTCTGTGGTATTGCTACAGGAGCATCGCTAATCAGTTCTGCTGTGTGTCCAGTCTGCATGGGAGCTTGATATCTTAGGAGAGGGGTTCGTTTCTACGGAGTGCTTTTAGGAGCAGATTTTTGGTATGCAGGAACGCATAAGTAAACGATTTTTTAAAAAGTATATATGGTAGACAGAACGTAGTATATTTGGGTTTTTTTATATACAAGACTGTAAGAAATGCACTGTTGGTGATCTTGTGGATCTGAGAGGTAACTCGGATTCACCCAGAAATCAAACCCGAAATCTCTCACTTTCAAGACCCATAACATCTCCTTGATCCTTCTGCAATAAAACAGAATCTCAGAATCTCTGACCCTTTCATGGCTGGATCTCATGCCAACCTGAACTACCCAACTCCCACCCTTACCCTCAACCCCCACCCCACTCCCATCGAACTCCCCCTCGTCCTACCCTCCTCCTCCCATTCCCTCCCCGCCAACCACCCCAAGCCCTGCCCTCTGCAGAGGCTTTGATGGATTTGTGTCCTGAGAGTGCAGAGATTTAGGGGAGATTGACCATTGTGGTGGTACATGACCATAAAGCTCTATAGAATGGACATGGCACTCAATCCGGCTCTGCGACAAAACCATTCTTGTCATCAGCAGGGAACTTAGTAGACAGTGTCGTGCGAACTTGGGGATCAGATATGGAACCGTTAGCACTGCGGACTCGATTTTAGTGGCAGTGCGGGTCTTCTTACGAGCGGTGACCTTCAGGCGGTTCAACGTGATTTTGTTCTCTGACTGCTCTGAGAATGTTTCTGAACGGGTCTGTTTTGCAACTCTATGCCATAAGATTGGGATACAGAGAATAGTTTACAATGTATATTATGATATTGGTATGACATGGAGGCCACGCTCTACGAAATCAAGATGCGGACCATATGAAGAAGAACAAAAGGCAGACCACCAGCTTCTCTCACTGGCAACATCACCAAATCCTGTGGCATGAGAATCCATGACGTCAGCAGGGCAGTACAGCGAAGACTGGAGCACATGGAGGAGGAAGGAGGATCATGTGGTGTCATTGAGTGTGGCGGCTAACAAGAAGAAACGTGGCAGGATGATTAAAACCTTCACCTGCCTACCAAGTGAACAGTGATGCTTTGGGTTGAATACACAGTCATCGTCCTTTCTTTCCAGTTTGACGGAAAAAATCACACTGAATGTCAAAGTCCTGCACACACGTTAAAAATCCGTTCCGCCTTTTAAAAGAGTAGGCCATATCGTGCTTTTAAGAGCAGATGACAAACATTAAAACATTCGCATACAGGAAAGTGTTGTGTTTAGACGCTATATCCGAAGACCGAAAGCGGCTACTTAAATAGTGTCAGCGGAGAGGGGGTGGGGGTGGGTGTATACGAAAAACACCACCATTGGGGAATCTGAAAGCTTTAGCTGATGGAAGAAAGAGCAAACAGTGAAAAAAAAGTTGGATTTAAAGCGAGAACAGTTTTTCCTGTGTAAAACTCCGACTGGTCTCATTAGAGAGGGCTTTGTCACATTACAGCAGAGCCAGTCGTGTTTTGGTGTTGTTTTTTATATCTTCAATGCCTGCACATTCGTTTTCTTTCGTTGTTTTTTGAAAGAGAGACAGAGATAAAGAAAGAGAGAGAAAGAGAGAGAGAGAGAGAGAGAGAGAGAGAGAGAGAGAGAGAGGGGGACACACACACACACAGACAGAAACATAGAGAGAAGGAGACAGAGACAGACAGACAGAGGGGGAGTGTCTGTGTATGTGTGTGAGTGCACGCATGTGTGTGTGTGTCTTTGTGTCTGAGTGAATGTGTGTGTGTGTGCGTGTGCACATATATATATATATATATATATATATATATATGTGTGTGTGTGTGTGTGTGTGTGTGTGTTATTGTGTTGTGTGTGTGTGTGTGTGTGTGTGTGTGTGTGTGTGTGTGCTGTTCTACACTGTTTTCAATGTAACCCATACTATACGTGTGTATGCATTGTAGTGAATGTGGAGAGACTGGTGTTTCCACGTGGGAGGCTGGTGAAGAATGAGAGTGGATTAGGGTGAAAGAGTAAGGATGGTATCCCATAATACACCAGTGAATAGTTCAGTAGTTATATGATTATGTACGTGTCACGTTTTTAAAGTGCATATAGCTGTTTATAAGAATGATTAGGCACACAAAAGTATTGCTACTTTCCTTTACGACATAATTTCTTAAGTGTTTTACAAGATAATATTATCATGACATATACGACCTTGAGCCTCCAACTCTTCAAAACCCACCCCTTCATCATACAAAGGCACAGCGTATTGATATAATTATTCTATGTGTGTAAATGTTCAGAATTTACATACGTAAATTTAAGCGTACAAAATATCCACACTTACTTAAATGACATAATTTTCAAAGCTATGTTCAAAATATTATCATAGCATATAAAACAACGAACTTCCATCTTACCTGACCATTACTCCCAAAACACAAAGCGTATTGCTATTAAACAGAGTGGTAGTATGGAAAACATTAAGACAAAATGTCAAAAAGAGGCAGGAAGATAGAGGAGAGACAGGAGTACCCTGGAGACAGTTATGTCAGTTCTTAATCCACCAGCACCCCCCCCCCCCTTTCCTCTCTGCCCCCTCACCCCCTCCCACACCACAACACCCCACACCCCGCCCCAAACTCTCACACACTTTTCCAAGCCATCTTCACACGAGGACGTTAACACCCGGGGAGAGTGACAACCGCCCTTTGAGATAAGCCGGGTCTGGTGATTCCGCCACTATCTGAAAATGGTGTCTGATCCCACCATGGGTCCACTGGTCCATTTCCTAATGAGCCCACTGTTGGGCCATGTTCTCACATATTGGACCATGTTCTCACAAGTTTTTCGTTGATTCTCACACTTGCTGTGGTCCCTGAGGGAGATTGTAACAGTTTCTTGTTGTTGCTGATGGACGTTTCGCAGCTTCGTGTCCTTTGTGGGTTGTCCAGAATATGCATAGTTGGTCTCACTCATTCCATTTGGTAGTCACTGGGAGACTGGCAATACAGAAAGGATGAGAAGTTTGCCTGAACAGCTGTTTTTGAAATACGTTGGTAAAATTATAGGTAGCCATACTGCAACTTTAGAGGCTTCTTTTCCTATATTTCGATTAAACGTACTGTTTGTTTTGATAAGATATTGTTATGAATGAAGGCAATCTAGATATAACATTTCAAAACACAAGAACGTTTTAATATAATATAGGCACTCACCTCACCTCAGTAAAGGGCAAGGCCTTTAACCTGAAATATAGTAACAGTTTCTCACAAGCATTCTGCTTGTGTTGGTGTAGTATTAAAACGTTCAGGTCTAGCTAGCTATACTCGGAACATTTGATTTCTTACATTTATATCTGAAGTAATATTCGGTTCGCCCACTTCAAAGTTGGTAAATTGTGCTGCAAGGGTTGTGTATTGTGTAAAAAAATAAACAATTTCGAGTTTGAAGGCAACCATATATTTGTTAGTATTAATGCACTGCGTCATGACTTAAGTGTCAGAAAATTATGATGTGAAGATGTGTTCTAGAAGATATGTCTGATCTTGGGACTGAAAATACTTGTTTCTTGTAGTTCCATTTTATTTTAGAAATCCAGTACAAGTCTTAACTTATCGTAGGGGTGGCAGCATGTCGGTTACCGTATCTCTACTGTGCATATTTGATCTTCAGCATATATATATACACGAAAGAATAAAGACTCTGCCAGGTCTGCACTTGAAGATGACCTGGGAGAGCGTAAAAATCCCCACCCTTAATTCACCAGACACCGCCGCCGGGATTCAAACCCAGACTCCATGGATCTCAGGATTCAAATGAGTTCTAACCACTCGGCTATAGCGGCAGTCAGATATCGTCTGAAAGACCAGCAGGGAAACGGAATCACAGCCAAGGCTAACTCGATGCCCTTCCCTCCCCCTAAACTTTGAATACATGTCCCCGGTAAAATATAAAAAGGAGGGAGACGACTGTGAAAGCTGGTAAGTCTGGTAAACAGAGTCAATAACCCCATCCCGTGATGCTGCATACACAACAGGGATAAAGCATAAAGATCCCAAACATGAACAGCATAACGTGGATTTTGACACTGCTTTTTTCTAACAATTTGCTTGTGAAATTGCATGTATTAATTGTATGATACATGCTAATGATAAAAACAACTATTGTTGAATAATTAGTTAAACATTTGCCCCTTCAGATGATATCAGGCTACAAACTGGGGTGAATTTGAAGACAGCAATGCCTATGTATGTAGAAAATGTATGGTGAAGGTGGTTAAATATGCTTTGGAAAGATGGGACTCTAGTGCTTTGTTTTGGTATATTTGCATACCACTTAATTTGTTTGTGTATGAAATTTGGGCCGCTAACCCAGGAGAAAGCGCATTATCCCAATAGCAACCCTACATATAAGAACACACACACACATAAGTGCTATTCCATTTTCCTCGATATAAAAGAATAAAATAAAATAAAACAAACACACACACACACGTACACACACGCGCACTCACACCACACACACAAACGCACTCACATACACACACACAAACGCACTCACAACCACACACACACACACACACACACACACACGCACTCACTCACACACACACACACACACACACACGCACTCACACACACACACACACACACACACACCCCACACACACACACACAATACACACACACACACACACTGAAGCAGAACTTTTCTTGAAAAGAAACATAAACAGTTGAGTGCTTAGAAACACATAGTTCCACAGACTCATAAGCTATCAAAGGATTAACCTCCTGCATTGGAGCAGTTAGTACTGGGTGAGCAGCATTGATGCAAGTTGCTTAAGAATGCAGCTCCGTTTAATCTAATTATTCATTGCATGTCACTCTGTATCTCTTGAATAATACAACATGATAACACCAAGAAGGGCAAATGTCTAGAACTTTCTGTTGAATAATAATGTTTGACAAACGCATAAATGCAAACCCCCAATGCCCTATTCAACAAGGGAGGGATAGATCTTTCTTCTGCACTTAACCACGCATCTTGAAGGCACTGAACATTGAACGATACTCAGTATGACCTCAAGAAATGAACAAAATGAAACAAAAAATGAAATTTAAAAAAGATGTCGATAATGTTTTCCTGAGAGCCACATGCATTTCCCTGTTCCAAAATAACGGTCAGCCAGAGAGTTTTAAAAGCAAATGTATGGAAAAACTTTCGTGTCAGTCTCTGAAAAAGCAGGAACAGGAGAAGGATGAAGCTGACAATGGATGATTACATTCACAAGCAGAGAGTGCTGTTGGGTATATTAGCTCCGTGGTTAGAACATTGAATAGGTCACTTAAAGGGTAAGGGTTTGAGTTACTACTGAGCTGCTTGGTTGAGAAAGTCTCTTCCTCTTCAATCACTACCACCTACCTACCCCCTACACCACGAGATGACATCACGTTGACCACACACAGCTCTTGTGGAAGAGAAAACATCTTATAATCAGTAAAATTAACCACACGAAGGTACCAGCATGCACCCACAGATTAACCATGTATGGACTTGTGTGTGAGGTTTAGCACCTATCAAATGGATGTTTGTTGTAACACCTAGAGTAAGAGAAAACTAAGATTTAAAAAGTCCATCAAATATGCATTCACTCAAACGCCAGCAAACAGTTTACCCAGTATCCATACCAGTGCTAAATGACCTCAGATGCACTGATTCCTAGTAATTCCCATATGCGAAACATTAGAAACAGAAAAAAATGAATAGATACTAGATTAATATCACTTGCCATGCTGCATCGCTTGTTGAAATTCAGTTGTTTTTTTTTCCTCCACGTGTAAATTGAGGATGATGTCCATCGAAAGTATACCTGTTTTGCAGATTGTTTCAGCTACATCATCCCTCGTGCTGTGTTGAGAGTGTTACAGCATCATCAATGAGTAAAATAGAGTGCATACATATGAAAACTATACATTCTTTTTATAGGTGCAACCTTGAATGTTGGAAAGCATATATGACAAAAGCCTTCAGGTGCCTGTACCTAGCACCAAACTGCAAGGTGATACCGTAAGCTAAGTGCCTAAGATAGTACAATGCTGGTCAAAATCTTACACCACTGTGATTCTTGGAAAACCCGAAATAACCTTTGTGTGTTAATTGTGTAAATAACCTCTTCATTGGCCATTATTTTGCTTCTCACAAAGATGTTGGCAAAGTGATGGCTTTACTACCCCAGATGTGTTACAGAGGAACTTCCATTCAGGTTATGGAACAGGTACCAAATAGCTGTGAAAAGAAAAGAAATAGTGACAAGAAATCCACTGAAAATATCTTTCAGACAAGTCGCCCAACAGCAACTGGAACCCTTACCCTTCAAAAGAAATCCAACTGTCTAACCACTGAGCGATGGTACCCCTCAGCACTCTCTGCCTGTGAATGTAATCATCCATTATCAGCTTCACCCTTCCCCTGTTCTTGCTTCTCCAGAGACTGACACGAAAGCTTTTCCATACATTTGCTTTTAAAACTCTCTGGCTGACCTTTATTTTATAACAGGGAAATGCATGTGGCAGTAAAAAGACATTATGGACATTTGCTTTTTAAATTCAATTTTTATTGTTTCATTATTCACTTCTTAAGGCCAGACTGGGTATCGTTCAATTTTCAGTGTTTCCAAGATGTGTCGTTGAGTGCAGAAGATTGTCCATCATTCCAACATTGACTGGCACATTGGGGCTGTGCTGTTATGCGTTTGTCAAACATTGTTGTGTTAAATGAATTTCTGGATATTTTTTGTGGGTTTCTTTTTCACTTTTCATTTTGGTCTCAATTTCTATTCTTCAGCGGATTTGGAGTGACGTGTATGGAATAATTGATAAAATGTGTCTCATTCTAGACACACTAGCACTAAAATTACACAGGTCTTATTGAATTTGCTGATTCACATAGCAAAAAGTCCAACAATAAACGAACAAATGAATTTGGAAAAACCTTGAGTCAAATCCTTAATGTCTTATTAAGTTTATGTTTATTCTTTGAAATAGCCAACACACCTCTTTTTTAGGTATACACTGTTTATGTCATTTCTTTTTAGTTTTGATAGTTTGTTTCTGTTTTATTTTGGCTTTTATTGCTGTTTAGGTTTTGTTGTTGTCAAGTCTTGGGGTTTTTTCTCTTTTTTTTTGGGGGGGGGGAGAGATTGGGTGGGGGGGGGGAAATTTTCATTAACATTTTTTTTAAGCCAACATAGTTTATCTAGATTGACATCTGGTGCTCTCATTATATTATAGGGTAGTATAGAGTGGATGCGTGCATTTGTGTGTGTATATGCGCGTTCGTGTGCGTGTGTGTGTCTGTGTAAAAGGGGTTAAGAGCTTGGTGCTTAGAAAGTAAATCTTGTGACCTGTCACAATTAGAGAGTGTTAGGTCCAGTCTCCATTGAGCTATCTATCCATCAAAGGACGATACTCCCCTGGGACTGGCATAAGTCTCTTCTCTATTTCTCTGAAAGTCTTGTAAAGAAACTAGTGGGTGGATCAGTGGTCTAGAGGTAGCGCATTTGTCTAGAAAGCGAAATGCACGGGCTTTATTTATGTCATTTTATTCTTTTATATCGAGGATAATGGAATATGCACTTGCTTTTTTACATCCAGTTCCCCAGAGTATGGGGTTTTGTATATTCTGTCATCTGTTCCCACCGGCTCACAATGGCCTACTCTTACGAAAAGTGTAACATGATTTAACGTGTGCGCAAGATGTTCTACGTGCGTTCACACACGGGGCCTCGGTTTATAGTCTCATCCGAAGGACTTTTGGGGAGAGTAGAGTCTGCACTGATGTTAACTCCAGAGGAAAATATCCCCGTCAGCGGGAATTGAGCCCGGGTCGACAGATTGCGAGCACAATGTTCTAACCACTAGGCTATCCCCCTCCCCCATCCCCAGTGCGCGTGTGTGTTGTATGTGTGTGTGTGCGCGCGTTTGTGTGTGCGTGTGTGTGTGTGTGTGTGTGTATGTATGCGTATATGTGTGTGCTTTAGTCTGTCTGTCTACCTGTCTGTCTGTGTCTCAGTCTGTGTGCGTGACATCAAGTGCTGTCAACCTTTAAAATTCACGTTGCTCTTTAAACTCTAATGTTGTTAATGCATGGCGAGTAATTTTGAAACGCCACTCACAATTTCTCAAGTGGAGACATTTAAGTCTCCTCCAGTCCTGAGGCTTGATGCTCGGCATGCAATCTGGGACCTGGGGGAAAAACGAACTCCGCCATATTCATCTTGCCCCAAAACACACACCATAAAAGTTTCAGTGCAAAGCAGCAATGACGGCTTTGAGAGCTAGCGAAAACTTGAGAGAGAGAGAGAGAGGAAGAGAGAGAGAGAGTGAGAGAGAGAGAGAGAGAGAGAGAGAGAGAGAGAGATAACTCTGAACTCTGAACTCTAAACATTTTACTTGTACTTCGGCCTTGGGCCACAATACAAGTAAAGGGGACAAAAGGGACCAAACAAGAGAGAGAAAGAGAGAGAGAGAGAGAGGAGAGAGAGAGAGAGAGAGAGAGAGAGAGAGAGAGAGAGAGAGAGAGAGAGATGAGAGAGAGAGAGAGAGTGAGAGAGAGAGAGAGGGGGGGAGGGGGCAGAGAGAAAGAGAGAGAGGGAGAGACAGAGATAAAGAGGGAGAGAGGGGAGAGACAGAGACAGACAGAGACAGACAATCAGTCAGACACACAGACAGATCGACAGAAAAAACAGAAACAAACTTAGAGAGAAAGAGTTTGAGACAAACAGAAACAAACAGACAGACAGAAAGACAGAAACAGACTGAGAGATAAGACAGAGACAGAGAGACAGAGAGAGTACTTTTACTGCAGTTTTGCACGACATTTTCCATGAATTATTTGAATAATTTCGAATACACTCTATGTATTATGAATAAACGAGGTGGATAAGACCAACGATTTTTTTTTTGGGGGGGGGGGGGGAGTTTTCTTTTCCTTCATTCTCCTTAGCTAGATCTCCAAGCTACTCCAATGATAAGACTTTCCCGTATTCAGTCGCTTGCTTGTTAGTAAGGTTGCTGCTATCCGTCTTCCGGGAGATGTATTGTGTTTTTGTTTTTGTTCCTTGGCTAGAGCTGTTGGATTTTCCAATGATGAGATTGTGCGTGTGCAGTCGTTTTGTTGCTATGAAGGTAGCCGCATTTCGATTTCGGCTAGATATGTTGGAAATATCTCTAATCTTGCTCTGTAGGTTACAAGACAAGTAAAAACTTCTGTATAAATCTGTTCTCATAGTTTCTAATTAGTTTCTGATAAAAACAAGTTAAGCGTTTGTTAGAGGTGTTTGATTGTAATGCAGAGTGACAATTTAGAAGCTAACAACTTTTAAAAAGAATAAAGATATATATATATATATATATATATATATATATATATTATATATATATATATATTATATATATATATATTACATATAAGTATATACGTATGCACGCATGGAAACGTCCAAAACGACGCGCACTAACACACTTGCAACACAAACACACACGCATGCACGCTCATATGTACGCACACATACAAAGAAAAAAAACATACACACATGACGCGCGCGCGCACACCCACCCACCAGACACACACACACATACAGCACACAAACACACACACGTACACACACACACACACACACACACACACACACACACACACACACACACACAACACACACACACACACACACACACACAACGTGATGCTAAATCAATATTTTTGCTAATTTCAATCTATAAAACCTTGGCCAAACATTAATAACCATTTGCCATCGCTAAATGTACTTTCTGATTTTTGCATAAATCAACACGGTCGACATGATCAGTCAACTAATCAACCAATCATAGCCAATCGACCAACCAACGAATCAAGTATGCAAGAAAAAATTAAGACTCTAAAAAGCATGAATAAAAGCAAAGGCATAAAAGCAAATCACCGCAATCTTGACTCGTACATATCAAAATGCAAAACAGCATTCGCAAACAACATCTTCCAACTTCTAAAAGTTAAAACGTTTCAGCAACTAAAATGAACATTTTCAAAATTGACATACATTATTAGCCGTCCTGGTGTCTTTAACAGGTTTTCTTGCCGTTAACTGGACCAAGAAATTCAACTGTATACAATTGGTTCAAAAGTAACTGTAAAAGTATTGTTTAATTGCTGAACACATCCCTGAGCACGAATATCTATGAAAACCGTTTATTTGGGGCTTCGTTTTTGTCTGTTGTGATATACAGCAATGCGCTATCCATTTGAATAACAATTTTACATGTTGCGTTGTGTTTTAATTAGTGCTTATATATAAAGTGGTATCCTCAGCAGTTTCAAATAGTTGCCTGGGTACTTTTGGACCAAATTTGCGCAGATGAACGTTTTGATTCAGTTCAAAGGTAACGGTGTCCCATAACTTAGGAGTCGTAGAGTAGTGAGGCATCAGAGACCTCAACTTCTCTAGGGATCAGCATATTGAGGGCGGCGCCCATCTCCTCTCCCTCGCTGCTTTACCTTCCCTGAACCCAAAGAGGGCAGGTACCCATTTACAGCTGGGTGAACTGGGGTACTGTACTGAAGCTAAGGCGCACAAACAGTCACCCATCCAGGAGGTAACCATGCTCGGTGCTGATGAACCTGAACTGGGGGAAACCGAGTGCTCCGACCACTGAGCTATCCCGTCCCTACCCTGGTAATGACAGGAAAACCATTTTAGGACACCAGTTTCACATCTTTAGCCATAATGTACTGTAGATTGCACATTTAACAGTTTCGCTTTCCCAGTAAAAAAAAAATTAGCTTGGTCAGAACATTTAATGTAAATACTTAATTAAATTTCCAATTAATAAAGAGTTTATTGGGTAAAACATCGAATATACATTTTGAGAGTCATTGAAGAAGCGGGTTCGAAATTCAGCTCAAGTATCGACTGAGATCAATGCCCCCAAAAGTGGACAGAAGTTATAGCCGAGTGGTTAAGACAGTTCGACGTCAGCGCCACAGGTCGTGAGTTCGAATCTCGGCGACGCCTGGTGAACTAAGGGTTGCAGTGTTTACTATCTTCTAGGTCATGATTCGATTACAGACCTGCGAGTCCCGTACATCCCTTCATGGTAGATTTAAATGCAGAAGATCAAAAATGTAGGTTAAATATTTCGTAAATACTGTCAACGTCTGCTTGGATACTGGAAACAGGAACATACCCAGTATACATTCCCGAGGTCGGAATGCAGCTACCTTCATGGTGGGCAAAAAAACGGTGGCATACGTAAAACATCCACATTGGTGAACCTCACAGCTCTAGCAGAGGAACGGAAAAAAATATGTGAAGACATAGGGAGTAGAGAGACTTGGGGAAAAGGATGGAGGAATAGAGGATCATGATAATGGTAATAACAATAATAATAATATGATTATTATTATCATTATTATTATTATTATTGTTATTATTGTTGATTATTATTATTATTATTATTATCATCATCATTATTATTATTATTATTATTATTATTATTATTATTATTATTATTATTATTATTATTATTATTATTATTAACAATATTATATAAAAAAAAACAAAAAAATAATCCAAAATATAACTCCAATACTACTACTACTACTACTACTACTACTACTACTACTACTACTACCACCACACCACCACCACCACCTACTACTACTACTACTACTACTCCTGCTGCTGCTGCTGTTGTTGCTGCTGCTGCTGCTGCTGCTGCTGCTGCTGCTGCTGCTGCTGCTACTGCTGCTGCTGCTGCTGCTACTACTACTACTACTGCTGCTTCTGCTACTGCTACTCGTACTCCTACTACTACTAGTACTACTGCATTTACATATTGCTGATTGTTGTAAAGCAAACAAATCAAACCGCTTGG
>CM054146.1:65942618-65950118 GCA_028751875.1 Rapana venosa | reverse complement strand
CTAATGTGCTTTGTGCACGAGTGCTGGGAAAGACGGGTTCCCTCCTGTAACGTAGGGATAGTGTTAACCAGACTTCTAAGAGATCTAATGCGGCTATATTAACAGTAGGTAAAACAACAACAACCCAGTCCCATACAAAAAAAAATCCATCTCAACATCGATGATCATACCTCGGAGCACAAGTCGAGAAGCCAAATAAAAAAGAATAACAAAAGGAAAAAGGAGGCTTCATTCCCCTTATGTTTAAAAAAAAAAAAGACATTCCCAATTAGATGCCAATTTCCAGATTCCTGAATAATTTTCTAATATGGTTTCCACTCTAGACAGAGATAAACTGACACGCATTATGGAAACAAAATACACTACATGTATTTCTGGAAAGTGGTTATCATGGTTGGCTAGTTGTGTGTCCATGTTGATGTATTATTCAAAGATACCCGTGGTGATGCGTTTAAATGGGGTGCATATATCTAGACTTTGACGAACAGCCAGGATTAATAAACCATGTTTGTTTTCTAAACAATTTGCTAACAAAAAGAAATGAACGAAATACAAAACCTTGTTTTCTATATATCATGAATGTTGTTTCGCTTCGTGTTGATTAATTGTTGGAAAAGCAAAACCTTTGCTACATGAATGCAGAAAAATGTGTACGTGATTGATTCGGAAATTCAGGCTCTGTCATTCTGTTTATTTTCCTTTCCCCGCCTTGTTTTCTCGCTCTCGTTCCCTTGGCACATTTATCCCCCCCCCCTACCCCTTCAAGAAAACCAACAACAAGCACAAAAACACATTCAAGTGTGTGTGTGTGTGCGTGTGTGTGTGTGTGTGTGTGTGTGTGTGTGTGTGTGTTCGCTGTGCGTGCATACCTACATGCATACATACACACATACATACATATATACATACATGCATACTCACTTACATACATACATACATACAAACAAATAAACAAACAAACATGCTTGCATACATGCATATATACATACATACATACATACATACACACATACATACATAGACACACATACATACATACAAACATACTTACATACATAATACATACATACATACATACATACATACATACATACACACATACATACATACATACATATATACATATACAGGCACTCTCCCACTGAATCACACACACTAAGCTTTTGTGTCTTATCTCATTGAACTTTTTGAATTGCAATTTTGTTTATGTATAATCTAATGATAGATCTCGATCTCTCTCTCTCTCTCTCTCTCTCTCTCTCTCTCTCTCTCTCTCTCTCTCTCTCTCTCTCTCTCTCTCTCTCTCTCTCTCTCTCTCTCTCTCTCTGTCTGTCTGTCTCTCTCTCTCTCTCTCGCCCCTCCTTCTCTTCTCTCTCTCTCTCTCTCTCTTCTCTCTCTCTCTCTCTTCTCTCTCTCTCTCTCTCTCTCTCTCTCTGTCTGTCTCCCTCTCTCTCTCCTCATAGACTTTTTAAAATTGTGAATACTATTATTCACTTGAGATACATTTAATTTTCCTGAATGAAGGTTGAGAAAAAAAAATTAACACAACGCCCACAGAGAAAGACAGAGTGAACCAGGAAGAGAAAATAAAACAAAACAAAAACCACACAAGAAAAAGATCAATCCCACTTTATTTCTTCCGAACGATTTGAAAACCAAATCAATTTCATCCTTCGAAATCAACCATCTGTAAACTCAGCGCATTTGAAAAAGAAACGAAGAAAAAAACAAGCACAAACAAACAAACACCAACTTAAAAGCAACAACAAGAAGAAGAACACAAAAAAACCAACATAGCTTGATTCTAAAATAACAAACACTAACAACCACAAGAAGAAAACACAAACCCTGCCTAACTTGATTCTTATTGATTCTAAAATGACAATCTTCTGCTCCATGAAACTGCGATATTCAAATTTCATGACAATGATTTATGAGGCAGAGGGTGCAACAACTGCCATTTAAAACGCCATCTATAAGGCTCAGGGAAGGATGAGCGTGGAGGAAGATTTATTTTATTTCTCTCCACCCCCTACCCCTCCTTCCTCATCGCGCTGCTAGAGGCCGATTATCACTGTGCGGGGACGCCTCGTTTCATCAGTGACAGGGCACTCTGGAGACAGGGAAAGAAACACACACAATTCCCTGTTCATCTCCCTAGTTTACGCCATCAACTTACGACAAAACTCATGTGACGTGATCTTTGAAAATGACGTATTATGATCAGGCATGTCCTTAGAGGGATGTCGTGTCTTTAACTGGAGTAAAAGCGTTTAAACTGCGCGAAGCTGGGTCAAAATATAACTGGACATTATTTAGAAACTGAAGAATTCATCGCTATATTTCAACACACATGAAAAGACGACTCAAAATAATGGCAATACAATGATATGTAATAAACAAAAAGTCTGCCAAGACTCTAAACGTAAAATAAGTACTGCCAAACTTTTTGTGTGGGAAAATGTTGTTTCACGGATTTGCAGGGTGACAGAAACATTAGGTAGTGTCCGGTTTGGAATCGTTTGTCTTGTTACTTGCATTATGTGCATTGGAAAGCTACCTGGTAAAGGCAAGGACAAGTTTTCTTTCTTTTATTTCTCTAGAAAAAAATCCAAGCGGTAGAGGAGTGCTTATCTCTGTTCAGCTTTGTCCATTTTACGACAATAACCTTTTTATGACACACTAGCGGCCATCTTTGAGAATGGCTTGTGGTGATCTCTTCTCTCCCTCCCTCGACTCCCCGAGGAGTCATTGAGGCATTGAAGCATTGAGGCTCTGCACTTGTGTGCAGTTTTGTTTTGGATAAAGGGATTCTACTCCCTCTTCATTTCTCAGATGGCATGTTGGTGTGTGTGTGTGTGTGTGTGTGTGTGTGTGTGTGTGCCTCCTTGCATCAGTTAACTGGCTTATTCCTGTGAAGTAGATGAATGACGTTTTTAACGTGTTCACAAGATAACACGCTTGTGTTGTGGTGTTAAGTGCTTATTTCGTTAAGTGGACAGGGAAAACAGAGATAAAAACGCCTTCCGGGGCCAGTAAATTTCCTGAAGAAAAGCAAACAAGTACAACATCCTTTGTTATGTAGTACCGCAGGCTTGATATCCCTGTTCATTTGATATGTGGTTTGGTGGTCTTGAGGTAGCTCGCCTGCCTAGAAAGCGAAAAGTCGGGGTAAGAACTGTGCGGTGGTTCAATCCCCATTTGGGCCAAAAACATTATCCCGTCCATTAAACCACGCATAGGGGTCTGGGGACTAGTTTTTTGGATGAGACAATAAACCGAGGTCCCATGCGTTACATTTTTTTTTAGTGCAAGTAAAAGAACCCATGGCAGCAAGAGAGTTGTTTCTGGTAACATTCTGTAGAAAAAGCCTCTCTGGTAGGGAAATAAACATAGTTGAAGACAAGAAAAAGAAACGTTTCAGCTTTCTTTCACCAGCTGGGCTGCCCACGCAGACTGTTTATGGCACAACACATGATTCAAAATCGGACAAATCCTTGTTGAGTGAGAGTTACGGAGTACCGATTTTGCGTTGGCAATACACACTGCGTTTTTAACGCATGTGATACTTTTTACAAATTTATTTTGGGTAGTTTTTTGATGTTCGTTCATTTCAAAATGATGTGCTTAACAGTTTTAAATAGTTTCAATATTTAAGAGAGTTTGCGCAGTTGAAGATCTCAATCTAGTCGGTGACAAGGAATCTACTTAAGGACGCACAACAGGCGCGCATATGCCCGCAGGATCTCAATACAAATGTATGTGTGTTGATAATACTCTCAAAAGCCACATAATACTTGAATATCACAACGAAAGGCCATGTTTACCCTGTGTTTGCGAGAAGTCTCCAGCCGATGTGTTCAACAATTTGAAGCTGGCATTTGATATTTCCAAATGTTTATTGCACAGTCCCTTAGGGCATTCGCTGTCGTTAAGTCGATGTTTAATTCAGAATGGGTTATGTCCTGTATGATTTGTGGGGGATTATTTTGCAGATTTTAGAATACGTGGACGTGATATTGGCACCGTGTTTTATGCTTTAGTTTCTTCTTCTTCTTCTTCTTTTTCTTGTTGTTGTTGTTGTTGTTGATGTTTTTCTTCTTCTTCTTCTTTTTCTTGTTGTGTGTTGTTGTTGTTGATGTTTTTCTTCTTCTTCTTCTTTTTCTTGTTGTTGTTGTTGTTGTTGATGTTTTTCTTCTTCTTCTTCTTCTTCTTCTTCTTCTTCTTCTTCTTCTTCTTCTTTTTCTTCTTCTTGTTGTGTTGTTGTTTTTCTTCTTCTTCTTCTTCTTCTTCTTCTTTCTTCTTCTTCTTCTTGTCGTCGTCGTTTTGTTGTTGTTGTTATCGTCGTCGTCGTCAGACGCTCAGAGAGCAACTTCTTTTGTCTGTTACATGAATGAAAATCGCAACGCTGCCATTAAGCGCCTGACAAGTTAGGCCCAGTGCATCAGACTTTGGAGTGGCTTTGGTTTTAAAATGTATAAACCACAATGCAATGTCTTTCCTTTTTTTTTACCTACTCTAATGTAATTCACAGTCAACAGTCATAAACTAGAGGACAGCAATTACATGGGATCTCAGTTCATAGCCTCATCCATAGAACTTGCAGTCAAAGGGACTTGTAACCAGAGCAAATGTGCATACATATAATGGAGCTTACAGCTGTGCCATGACACTGAACCATCAGACTGGCCTACTTCTTAATGCTGATCAGAATTGAACCTTGTACCCTAGGTGTGCATAGAGAGTGTGTTGTGTCAAAGGGATGAAACATTCGTCTCATTTATTTATGAGAAATAGGTTTAGACTGTGTTTGTAAATCACAGTCATTTGTAGATAAAAATCGTTTTGTCGTCACGCTTATCAGGTATTCATTAAAGGGTGATGTTGAAGAGTCACGGTTAGAGGAGTTAAAAACAAGAACATGAATATACATTTGTTGTTGTTGTTGTTGTTGTAATTACAAGAAAATGTGTTCAACAAAATAGTGTCTTAATGATGTGTCATATACCAATACGAGGTAATTACTTAGGTTTTAATGAGGCCCAATCCAATCCTGTTGTTTATAGCCCCGCCGACAACAGAGGCCATATCAGGGCTGTCACCTCGTCAACTTGTAAATCTCAGATTAAAACTGTGCAGCTATATACATATGGAAACGTGGTATGAAACCAGCTCTACAGTTTAATGAGATGATTATTCATTGCAAACTGAAACATTGCAGATAAAAGGAGTTGCACCTGAATGCCACCTTTATAAATAATGTAATACAGAAATCTTCGGCGTCGAATTTCGTCTTCACGATGTGATTTTGAAACTTTTCTGATCGTCGGAAAACTGTTCTGACTAATAACTATCTCTGTTCAAAGTTGATGTTCGTGTAATCTAATTTGTTCTCAATTTACAAACAAAAATAAAGTGGTTGAAATTGAGGAAATACATTCAGGAGTGACATTTTCCATGTTTTTAGATTTTACAAATACTGTGATTATATTCCTGTCATATGCATAGTTGAACATGTTTTCATTAATGCAGATTATATACGCTAGAGTTATCATTGTTTCAAGAAATCCCCTAAACCCGATTAGAGGTCAGCTGAAATCATATCTTGAAATCTTCACAAGGGTGTGGTGATTTTTGAACACCTTGATAAGGAACCTAAGCATGGACAAGACAAGACAATGGGATGATGTCGAGATAATGAATATGAAGCGAACACGTGTTTGTTCCTTTCAAAAGCTGTGTGCTGTTTCCAAATAAGATTCGTATTGACATTATGTCATCGATTATATCATAATGCCATACTGAAGACAACTTATCAGCATGATTCTATTCATACTAAGCACATTAAAAAAACCCTGAAAACGATTCTGGATACTAGCACACGAAAATAATGAGAATACAAGTGTGAAGAAAGCCCTGTTTCTTAGCAAAGGAGCACACGCGTTCGTGCATGCACGCGCGCACACACACACACACAAGCGCACGCACTCACACTCACACACACTTTACTCAATTTTTTATTTTAAAAAGTCAGACAACCATCTTACAATAGCATTAATGTGTTGTATATCACAAATAGGCTCCATACAAAACACAATACTTGCAAAAACAAAAATACACAAGAAATAGGGTCGTGAATCACGCCACGGGCGCGCGTATGTATGTTTATATGCAAAATAACATTTAAAAAAACCCGCTGAAAACCACAAGATTTTCAAACCAAGAATTTTAAACCAGAGCAGGCTGCAATATTCAAATTCTGCTGATGAAAGTAAATTACAGAGGGCAAGAGTGGCCACGGGCATTTAAAAAGCCATCAGTAAGACGGGAGGCAAAAATGAGGGCCTATTTATCTTCCTCTCCCGTAACCTGGTCCCAAGGCAGTCGTTAGCGAAATGAAGAACTGCACATCAAAGGTAGTGCTTTTGTGGGAATGGAGGTTACTAAAGAAAGCTCAGCAACATCAATAACCACAGAAATTGCACACAGAGACATATAGAGAGACAGACAGAATAACAGATTGGAAGACAGAGCAGACAAAGAGAAAGACCCACACACAGAGTACCTACAAATAATTTCTAGTTGCTCATGTTTGACTTGTAGGTGTGTGTGTGTGTGTGTGT
Source organism: Rapana venosa (assembly GCA_028751875.1). Lineage (NCBI taxonomy): Eukaryota > Metazoa > Mollusca > Gastropoda > Neogastropoda > Muricidae > Rapana > Rapana venosa. The sequence goes on along the minus strand of CM054146.1, from coordinate 65,943,495 downwards.
GTGTGTGTGTGTGTTGTGTGTTGTGTGTGTGTGTGTGTGTGTGTGTGTGTGTGGCGAGAGAGAGAGAGAGAGAGAGAGAGAGAGAGAGAGAGAGAGAGAGAGATGAGAGAGAGAGAGAGAGAGAGAGAGAGAGAGAATTCTAAACTCTGAAACTGTTTAATGTACATCGGCCTTAGGCGACCAGATACTTTGATGGGCAAAAATGGAAGAGGCAAAGAAAACAAAGTATAATTTATCGTAAACTTTGAGAGAGAGAGAGAGAGAGAGAGAGAGAGAGAGAGAGAGAGAGGAGAGAGAGAGAGAGAGAGAGAGAGAGAGAGAGAGGAGAAGAGAGAGAGAGAGAAGGGGTGGAGAGAGAGAGAAAGGGGTGGAGAGAGAGAGAGAGACAGAGAGAGAGAAAGAGAGTGAGTGTGTATGTGTGTAGGTGAGTGAATGGAAACGTGGGACTGCATGGTCTTCCTCTTTCTGTCCTGTCGTTCACTCCTCTGTGCTTTCCTCCTCCTTCTTCCTCTCTTGTAATCACCGTGTATTCGTGATGATAATAACGACGATGATGATGATGAGCATAACAATGACGACGTACGTAATCAAAATGACATTGATTGATGACCCTGATGAGAACAGGGAAGAAGAATGCAAGGAAGAAGAAAAATAACCAAACGATAACGACGTTGACGATAACTCTGGGTATATTGATGATGATTATGACAGCAATGACGATAACCGTGATGATGATTATGATGATGATGATGATGATGATGATGATGAAGAAGAAGAAGATGAAGATGACGACAATGATAGTTGTGACGATGATGATAATGACGACGACGGCGACGACAGTGATTATGATGATCATGACGACGACGACGTCGGTGAT
>CM054146.1:65932618-65937618 GCA_028751875.1 Rapana venosa | reverse complement strand
TACCGAGTGCAATGCACACAGAAAATCTTGCGTGTACGTTAAAACCCGTTCCGCTTTTTGGAAGAGTAGACCATTGGGGACTGATCTAAAAAAGCGTATTCCATTATCCTAAATATATAAGAATAAATTAAGATTAAACACACAACACAACACACACACACACACACACACACACACACACACACACACACACACACACACACACTGATACAATCAAGCAACATCGGAGGTAGTTACCAGTTGGATGGGTGACCGTTTGTGCGCCTTCGTATCAGTACAGTTCCCCAGTTCACCCAGCTGTAAATGGCTACCTGTCTCTTTAGGGTCAGAAAAGGTAAAGCAGCGAGGGAGAGGAGATGGGCGCCAACTTCAATATACTGGCCCCTAGAGAAGCTGAGGTCTCTGATACCTCACTCCCCTACGACCACAGAGGTTATGGGACACTTTCCTTTTTATAGTTTGGGAAAGACTATGGAAAAACAGTATATTTTTTTATAACAAGCAGAGCTTTTTACACTTACATAAGTACACGTTTCATCTTCAAGTAATTGCCTGCTAATAAAGAGCAGCTCAGATAAATAAAGGAGTTTGACAGATCTGATAATGTGTATTAGTGTTTCGAAAAGAAGGTTCTCTGGTGTTCCACAGACTTGGTATCTTAGTCACCATCCTTTCACCTTGTGTCTGTGTCAACCCATGACCAGTTATAATGTGGGTAGGCTAATGAAATGCAAATCTTGAAGAGTTCTCCTGTCGCTCTCTAATTGCATAAGATTTGCAGGTGTTTCTTGAAATTTCAATTGTCTTTCACAAGTGTAGATTATGTCTTTTAAAGAAATGTGTATACTTAAAAACAGTATAATGTTTGGTTATCATAATGCGATGAACTATTGCTTTTCAGTTACTGTTAGTATTCATATTATTTTTAGGTGTATTGCTGCTAGGTATATTCTCCTGTTAAATTTGTTTGTAATCCACCATACCCCAAAAGGGGTGAAAGGAATTAAATCTTGAAATCTTGTCTTTGTGGCAAACTTGACTTCTTTCGGTGTCTCTGTCATGTCTCTGTCTTTTGTATGTCTCTTTGTCTCTGTCTCTGTGTCCCAATGTCCCCGTATCTGTCTGTCTGCCTGTCTCTCTGTGTCGCTCTCCGTCTTTCTGGTACGGGATAGCCAAGTGGTTAGAACATCGCGCTCGCAATCTGACGACCCCGGTTCGATTTCCGTTCAAGGGGATGTTTTCCCCTGGAGTTAACATCAGTGCCGACTCCACTCTCCCGAAAAGTCCTTCAGATGAGACTATAAAGCGAGACCCCGTGTGCGAACGCACGCAGAACATCTTGCGCACACGTTGAATCCTGTTCCGTCTAAAGTAAGAGTAGGCCATTGTGTGCCGGTGGGAGCAGATGACATAATTTACAAATATGCATACACTTGGGGACTGGATGTAAAATAGAAACCCACACAAATGCTTTTAACCGGGGGGGTTTTTGGAGGGGTGCCCGTTTGCGCCACGCCTTGGCTTCGTACATTTCCCCTAAGTTCACCCAGCTGAAAATGGGTCCCTGCCCTCTTTAGGGTCAGGGAAGGTAAAGCAGCGAGGGAGAGGAGATGGGCGCCACCGCCTTCAATATGCTGGCCCTAGAGAAGTGAGGTCTCTGACGCCTCGCTCCCCTACGACCTTATAGGTTATGGGACTCCTTTGCCGTTACCTATTTATATATGTATGTGTGTGTGTGTGTGTGCCACCAGCGAGGGCAAGCTTCAGGAGGCCATGTCGTGCCTGGAGGATGTCTACAACGAGTGTGTGGAGCAGTCCAAGGCCCGCAACCAGCAGTCCTCCGACCTCAACATGATGCTGGATGTGGGCAAGTGGAGGAGGGCATGGAGAAGCTCTGCGACGCATCGACTGTGAGTGGGGGGGGGGGGGGGGACTAGAGGAGGCGGGGAGGGGGTTTTGAGGGGGAGGAGGGAGGGAGTGAGGGGGAGGGAGGGGGAGGGGTGAGAAAGGGTGGGGGGGAGGGAGGGAGGTAGAGGGAGTGGGAGGGGTGAGGGATGGGGTTGTGAGGGAGGGGGTGGGAGGGAGGGAGGGAGAGGGAGTGGAAACGAGGGGGGAGGAAGGGTAGGAGGGGGGGAAGGGGGGAGAGGGAGAAGTGGAAGGTGAGCGAGGGTTTGGGTGGGAGAGAGAGGGGGAGGGAAGAGGTGGAGGGAGGGTGAGGAAGAGCGAGGGGAAAGGGGAGTGGGAGGAAGAGAGAGGTGGAGAGAGAGTAAGAGAGAGGGAGGGAGAGAGAGAATGAGAGAGAGAGAGAGGAGGGAAGAGAGAGAGAGAGGGAAGGAGAGTCAGGTTTGATAAAGTGTGATGTGTTGGCCTTAGTCCTTCTCGAATATAGTAGGCACACTATTCCGAAATATGCAACTTAAAAGCAAACTTGAAACTCAGCAGTAACAACATTAAAAAACACAGAACATTCCGCGTATGATGCAACAGTATTTAACCCCATAACATTCCGTAACACAGCATCAAAGAAAGTTATTGTCCTGAAAATACAACATTAAAGACAACACAACGTGGTTTTTTAAACTAGAACATTAGAAAGGAGATAATTATGTAACAACATTATTGAAGAAAACAGGACTCCGCAACTATAACATTAAAGAAAGCGTAACATTCCGTAATCAAACTATTAAAGAAAACGTAATGATCCGTAATTTCAACATTAAAGGAAACGTATCATCATTATAACAACATCCAACATAACATGGCATTATACGATGACAACACAAAAAAGCGTAACTTTCCCTATTTACAATATTAAAGAAAACATATCCCGTAGCTTCAACATTAAAGAAAACATAATTTCCATTTCCTTACTGCAGTATTAAAGAAAACATAACATCCCATAGCTTCAGCATTAAAGAAAACATAATTTTCATATCCTTACTGCAGCTTTCAAGAAAACATAACATTCCGTAACGACAATAATGAAGAAAGCATAGCATAACGTAATTACATTTAACACAACAAAAAAATATCCGAAACCACAACATTAAAGAAAAAACATTCCGTTATTACACCGTTAAAGAAAACATAACGTTTTGTATATACCCCTTTAAAGGGAACATAGCATCATGTAAGTATAGCATTAAAGAAACCATGATATTATGTAAGTATAACATTAAAGATACAATGACATTATGTTATTACAACAATCAAAAATAAACATAACATTATATGATTACATCATTAAAGAAAACAGAACATTCCGTAATTACAACATTGAAAACTAGAACGGGACATACCGTAATTATAACATTAAGCCTCGTGTTCAAATTTTAGTGGGTTTTTTTAGGCGAAAAAAGGGGCAACAGTCATCACAATTATTTTGTTTTCAGTAGAACATTTGAACAAAGACGGGTGTCTCCAATAATGCATTAATTTTCTTGAAATTAGTTATATCTTAGGATTATTATAGACCTACTTTGGTCACTGAATCAACACGTGTACTTTTGTTTCTAGAAAGTCATGACACAAGGAGCGTGTCAAATTCTGTGAGTAGCTGCGACTGTTTAACTGAAAAAATCCAGTTATAAGGATGCATTTCAACTCAAATTTTGACCACATTTCTTCTTACAGAGAAGGGTATGTAACTTAAGACAACGATGTCTTTAGATATTGAACAAGACTTAGGAATTATGATTCCTTCAGCTAGAGATGAGCAGAGCGAGCGAGCGAGCGAGCGAGAGAGAGAGAGAGAGAGAGAGAGAAGAGGAGAGAGAGAGAGAGAGAGAGAGGAGAGTGAGAGAGAGAGAGAGAGAGGAGAGAGAGAGAGATGAGAGAGAGAGAGAGAAGAGAGAGAGAGAAGAGAGATGAGAAAGAGAGAGAGAGAATAAGAGAGAGAAAGAGAGAGAGATGAGAGAGAGAGAGAGAGAGAGAGAGAGAGAGAGATGAGAGAGAGGAGAGATAGTGAGAGGGAGGGAAATTTTTTATTTTACTCTTTTATATCGAGGATAAAGGAATAAGCACCTATGTCCTGTTTTACATCCAGTCCCCGTGTGTATGCGGTTTTGTAAATTGTCATTGTTCCCACCGGTATACAATTGCATACTCTTACGAAAAGCGGAACAGGATTTTAACGTGTGCGTAAGATGTTTTGCGTGCGTTCAAACACGGGGCCTCGGTGTATAGTCTCACCCGAAGGACTTTCAGGGAGAATGGAGTCTGCAGTGACGTTAACTCCAGGGGAAAATATCTGAGAGAGAGAGAGAGAGAGAGAGAGAGAGAGTGAGAGAGAGAGAGAGAGAGAGAGAGAGAGAGAGAGAGAGAGAGAGAGAGGAGAGAGAGAAAGACAGAAAGACAACAGAGAGAGAGGAAGACACAGAGAGAGTGAGAGGCGTTATGAAAATGCAAATGCGGAAAGTTTATTCAAATACAGACAGGCTTTTCATTTATAATTGCATATTTATGTGTGCAAAAAAACCCAAGTATAAAAAATAAGCTCAACAAGTTAGAAAATTACAGTTAGAATTTCAAACTCTCCTTCTAATCTTCATTCATGACACTATATTCAAATAGACGTAAAACATTCATAATTTCAAAAAACAAACCCTTGGTTCTGCGGACATATGTCCTATCTCTTCTCTCCTCTTTGCTGCTGCCTTATTGGGTGAAGAAGGTAGTGTCAGGTCTTCCCCTGTGCCTGTCAGTCTGCTGGAGGTCTGCCTGCTGGCTTCAGCCGACACAGTCCGATCTTAGAGCAGCTCATTATACAGTACACGATGCATGCTGGGTATGTTCGTTTCTCTATAACCTACCGATCGCTGACATAATTCACTGCGTTTTTAACGTATATGTTCGCTCTGTAATATGTATATGTCTATTTTTATGTATGTATTTATACCACTTTAAGTCAAGAGATTTCTTTGCGTTAAATTTGGGCTGTTCTCCCCGGGGAGAGCGCGTCGCTACAAGAGCAGCGCCACCCTTTTTTATCTTTTCTTTTT
>CM054146.1:65885118-65925118 GCA_028751875.1 Rapana venosa | reverse complement strand
GTTTGTGGTTGTTTGTTTTGTTGTGTGGGGTTTGTGGTTGTTTTTTGGGGTGGGGGGTGTGCGTGTAAAAATTTGTTTTTGGGGGGTTATGTAATGGGAATTTATTTTGATTGGGTGTTTTGTAAATTTTGTTTTATTAAAAAAAATTTTTTTCCCTTTTTTAATATTGGGGTTTTTAATTTTTTAATTTTCTTTTCTAAAAATTTATTCAACCTTATGATTTCCCTAATTTTAAATTTTAAAAATTTGAAACTTAAAACCTTTTGAAAACCTTTCGCTTTTTTCCCCCAAAAAAAATTTTGGGGGGTTTTTCGGGGTGTGTTTTCGGCTTGGAGGGTTGGTGTTGTGTTGTTGCGTGTGGCGGGGAAATCGGTGTGGGGTGTGTGTACCGGCGCGTGCTTTTTGTGGTGGGGGTTGGTCCCCCCCCGGCTTGTGTGTTTGCAGGGGTTTGGTAGGGGGAAGGTGATTTTTTTTTAAAAGTTTTAAGGGGGTGTTTCTTTATAAGTTTTATTTGTCTGTTTTTTCTATAATTTTTTTTATTTCAGTGGTTTTAATTACAGGTTGGTTTTCCCACCTTAGAAATTAATAAAATGTTTTTCTTTTTGACCCTTTTTAGGGTGCTTGTTGGTGACCTAAAGAAAAAAGGAATACACACACAAAAAAAAAACCCCCCACACACACAACACCCTCCCAAACCATCAACCACCCAAAACCACACCCCCAAACCCCAACACACCACACACCCAAACAACCCCCCCCCCCCCCCCCCCGCTTTCAAACAAAACTTTAAATGAATTTAACACACGCCACACACACACACACACACACACACAAAAAACCCCACACACACACCACACACACACACACACACACAACACACACACACAAACAAAAAAAAAAAAAAATAAAACCCAAAAAATCCCAAATAAAATTTTTTAAAATATATTTTTTGTTAATTTTTTATTTTTTTGTTTTTGTTTTTAACATATCCTTTGGGGCTTATTTTCCTCTGCATCATGTTAAACAAACAACATTTTTTAACTCGTGTTTTGTATGTTTAAAATATAAATGTCTGTGTTTCAAATCCTAGATGTCTTTGGGTTTTTTACAAAAGCCCGGACATAACATGTTGCTGTGTGTTTAGGGGAAAATTAAAACTTTTATTTTCAAATCCAAAATAACTAAAATCAAAACAAAAATTAGAACCTAAATAACTATTTTCTTTCTTTTTTTTTACACTTTTAATCCAAAACCATAAAATTTCCCCTTTTTCCCCCAAAACTTCCCCCATACACCCCCACCCCTTTTTTTCCCTTTTTTTCCCCATTTAATTTTAAACCTTAACAACAATACAAAAATCACATAAAATCCTACAACATACAAAAATAACTTTAAAATTTAAACACGTTCAAAAATAACCCTCTTCTCTATGTATAAAAACCTATCTAGAGGGACTATCCTACAAAGAAAAAGCAGAAATATGAGACACCTTATCCAATTAAACCATATCCTAAAAAATTTTCCCCCAAAAAAGTTTTTAAATTTTTTCTAAAATTTTTTTTAGTAATTTTTTTTTAAAATTTTCATTAAATTTCAGAAATTTTTCTCCAAACCCCCCCTCTAATAAAAGTTTCCTGAGATGTCATGGCACTTTCGAAAGATTTAAGTCAAAGTTGGTTTTGATCGTTTTTCTTTTCTTTGGGGGTTGGGGAGGTTTTCCCGTTTTGGGGAACTTTTCCCTGCTCGCGTTTTTGGAAAATTTTTGATTCTGACATTTCAAAGGAAAACTACAATGTCAGCATTTGTAGAACCTTTGATTAGGTCAAAATTTAAATTTTTTCACACCCATTTGAAGGCAATGGTAAGTTTTCAAGGTTTTATAAATAAACATAGATGATTTTTTAAAAATTTTTTCCTGCTTAAGCACTAAAAGATTGGGTGATTGTTGATTATTTAGACTTAAATTGATATAACAATGCATTTCAAAAGTTCTATGAACTAGCCGTGAAAGAAGAAAAACTGTCTATAATCCAAGGTTTTTTGAACGTAAAACAAAATTTATGACCGTAAAAATGTCAATGCCCGGTAGGTTTTTGATAGTAGGGGATTTCATGTTTTTACACCCCTGCTATGCTCTGACTGCTGTTTTGCTGCTACTGCTGCGCTGCTGTGCGCTTCTTCGCTGTTGCTCTACTCTGCTTCGCTGCTACTACTGCTCAACAGGGTTAGTTGCTTGCTACTACTACTGTTGTGTTGCTACACCCATTATGCAGTAATTCTTGCGTTGCTGCTGCGTGTGTTGTTGTTTTTGTTGTTGTTGTTGATGCGCTGTGTTGTTTTGTTTTATTGTTATTGTATGTCTAAGGCACATTCAAGTATAGCATTGTTATTTTGTTTGTTTACTTTCCTTTTTTTATCTTAACATTATGTTGTGTAGTTTTTCACAATTGATCACTTTTTGAATTTTGGTCATATTGATTTCAACATGTGTAGTCCTATGACATCACATCTAAATATATTATATTCCAGCAATGGCAAATCGATTGTCTTGCTCTCATTAACAATCTTAAGAAACGATCGTTTGATTTATTTTCTAGGAAAAGAAAGTAGTTCCCGCGTGACAGACATTAATGCACACTTTACCTTGTCTTTCGTTAAAAGTGACATATGGTGTTTATATGTTGAAACGAGAAGGGCCCATACACTAACTGGATATGCTTCAACTGCATTTTTTCCCAAAAAACAAAAACATGTTTTGTTAAAGTCTTACACCTTTTTGTTCTTGCCCCCTTGTTTAAAAGTGTACAGCATTTAATACGATAAGACAAATCTGTTTACACAATATATATATATATTATATATATATAATATAATATATATATATATATATATATATTTTTATATATATATATATATATCTCTCTTTTAATTATAAGTAGCTGTGCAACATGAAACAACCCCACACATACACACACAAAACACAGTAATGCCTTTAAATTGGCTGTCTCTTTTTTTTTAAACCTCAAATTAAAATACATACATCATTTCTGTTTTTACACGGACACCATATGCACCGCACACGCACATCACACGCGCGACACACACGCACACACACACACACACCCCAACAACCACGACAAACACAAATATACACGCTAGACACACCACACATCGAAACAAAAACACAAACACCAAATACCAAACACACACACACACACACACACACACACACCACACACAACACACACACCCCACACACCACCGCGCGCGCGCGCGCAAACACAAACCATACACACACATCCCCTACAACAAAACAAACCGCGCGCCACACACACACACCCCACACAACACACACACACAACACCACACATACACACACAAACCAACTGAAGCCTTCATTTTTTCCCCCCTCCCAACTCCACGTACATAAAGCTATCTGCCAGGGGCAAATTTAAGAGGGAGATGGATAAGTCTCACTTTACTACGACACCCCGGGGTGTGAAAGAGCTGGGCTTTTTGGGTTTTTTATCAAGAAAGCTCTGCTTGTACGATCATTAAGGAATGTGTGTTGGGTGTGGGGTGTGTGTGTGTGTGTGTGTGTTTGGGGGTGTGTTCGCGCGCGCGTGGTGGTTTTGTGTGCGGGGTGTGCGTGCGTGCGTGGTGAGTGTGTGTGGTGTGTAACTGATTGGATGTGGAAAGGAAAAAAGGAAAACGTGTGTGTGTGTGTGCGTGCGTGTGTGCCGTGGACTGGAAAAGGGGAAGAGAAAGAGAATAGGGAAAAAAAAAAAAAAAGTAAATGTGTGTGGGTGTGTGTGGTGGTGGTTTGTAGGTGTGCTTGTGTGTATGTCTGTGTGTTTTTGTGTGTTTGATTTCTTTGTCGTTTGTAACCGGCTGTTTTTTGGGGAAAACAGAATAACACGTGCGTGCGTGCTGCGTGCGTGGTGCGTGTGTGTGTGTGGTGTGTGTGTGTTGTGTTGGGGTTAATGTTGTTTTGTGTGTGTGTTTGATTTTATCTCTTCTGAAACCTAATTTTCATTTTTTGGGGTAACAGACTAACACGCGCGCGCGCATTGGGGTGTGTAGTATCGTGTGTGTTTGCATGTAAATGCGCGCGAGCGTTTGTGCAGGGTATGAGCCGTGGAGGGGGTCGTGGGTTTTTTGGTGTGTTTTGTGCGTGCGGCGTGCGTGCGGGTGGGTGTGTTGTGTGTGTGGCGTGCGTGCGTGCTTGCTTGCTTGCGCGGCCCCTTTTAGTTTGCATGTGTGCGTATGGGTGTGTCTACTCTCTCAAAAACATCATGAACAAATGTGTATTCCATTGGGTTTTCCACATTCTATTTCACGGGGTACAAACATGACAATTGAAACATTGAAATAGCTACGACTAAATTTCTAATAATAAAAGTGTGTCTTGTTTTGAAGCCTCCACGCCTTCTTCTCTGTCATTTTTTTTTAAAGGGAAAACCTTTACAATTAAAAATAACAATGGATTATTAAATGTTTTTCCACTCGGTGTCCTTAGTTTGGGTTTTGGGGTTGAATTTGTATTCGGTTTTATATTTTTTTTGTTTGGAGCGTTCAGGGTTTTTCTAAAACAAAAACTGTCTACTCTTTATTTCTGACTGTTTTTTTTTGATTATGGGTTTTATTATTATCGAAAGATATTTGCTTTGCATGTATGTATAGTTTTTTCATAAACTGATTGTTTTTGTCGTAACTGAACATGTATTGATTTCCCACGGTCATTTCAATTGGGGCATTTTTTGTTTGCTTTCCATGCTTTTTGTTTTCTTAAAGTATTGTTCTGCTTTCTTTTCAAGTCGGGTTTATTTGGTTAAGGAGGGTAAACGAGTGTTGGGTTTTTGAAAGTTTTCCTTTCTTAATCGATGGTTTTTTAATGTGTTTTGTTTTACTTTTAACATTTGAAAACAAAGACAGCGTTGCACTTTTTTTATTCTTCCAAATTATTGCCCCTTTTGAGTGCCCCCAACGTAATACCCCGGGATTCCCAGAAAATTCGGGGTTGTTCATTTATCAACACTAGAAACACCATGAGGCTGATGACAATGGATAGAAGTTTGCATGTGTATGGGCAGCCATACTTCGACTTCAGAGTAAGAGCTGTTATGCTTGGCTAAAGACAATCTCAGCATATTATCTTACAAAATAACATCGTTTCTACATATGATCTAAGTACTTAACTTTGATCAATGACTGACGTAGCTTTTGGTCTGGATCAAGTTTCTGTCAAAGTTGATACAAGTCGGAGTCGAAGTTACTCCTGCTTCTCATTGGTTAGCACACATACTAAACATAGAAACAAGGGAAACAATTTCTATTTACAGTCAGAAGTAAACCAGAGTGATTGTTCTGTTACATATAACCGGTGCACAGTCAGAAATGTTTGTGTATACCCGTATAAAATTTTGTAGGATGAAACCCAGTAAAAAAAATCAAAATTCTTATTCTTTCTTCTCTTTTATCTTCCCTGGTGCCCCTTTGGCGTCAAACAAAAAAACAAAAATTTTGTCAGGGAAAAATCAAGTTAGAAAAAACTGTATTTGTTGAAAAGTTTAAAAACCCAACCGGTACTTTCCCTGGAATTTCGTTAAAAAAAAGTATATTTTCTATAACACTAAAATCAAGAAATGTTTTCTGGGCTTTCATCTAAAACTATGTGGGTGTTTTTTTTTTTAAAAAGCAAAAAGGGTTTTTTACACAAACGACCGTTTTATACTTGAATAAACCCGTATCCGTTTTCAAGACTAAATGAAATCAGTCTAAAGCAGCCAACTATGTAATTCGTTCAAAATTTCACTGTAGAATTTTAGATAAAACATTAATCAGAATATAGATACATTCAATAAAGGCTTCGAAAACAACACCGAATTTAGCGGTCTGTATTTTTTTTTCGTTAGACAAAAATTTTGTTTAAAATTTCGAAAAATTGCATTGAGTAGGGTATGTTAGAACACAGCCTATCATTTGGCCTAAAACCCACATGTTCATTTCTTTTTTTTAAACCAAGACGGGTCTGTGAGGTATGTGTACAAACCCGTTTTTTTCTATGTTTGTTACAAATTTAAAAAAGTTGTTTTAAAATATTTCCCTTGTTTAAGATTGTTTTTTTTTTTTCTTTTGTTTTCTTTTTTTCGTTTTAAATGTTTCCAAAAAAAATAACTTTTTTGTTGGGTTTGGGGTTCGTATAAAAATTTTTTGGTCAAAAGTTGGGTTATCGGTGGGTTTGGGGTTGGGTTAATTTTTGGTTTTTTTTTTCTAAATTTTTTTCTTTTTTTTCGCTTAAAAAAAAAGAAGGGAGGGGAAAAAAGGGGAAAAGGGGGGAGGGGGGTTTTTGAAATTTTTTTTTAAAAACCCTCCTTTTAAAAAAGGAGATTTAGGAGGTTAGGAAGACGAGAGAAGGAGGAAAAGGGGGGGAAATAGTGTTTAATTTTCCCCCTTTTCCCCAGGTTTTCCCCTCTCTTCAAAGATTTGGTGTGAAAAATAGTTTGAATGAAATCGAGATGTTCCTGTGCCCCACCATTTTCAAAAGAAAAGGGTTGGAAACCCTTTATTTTTAAAAGAAAAATTTTCCATGACCTTACAGGGGAAACAAAACAAAACTGCTGACAAAAGTGGAAAAACAAAGCGCAGAAACAAAGGAGACAGCTTAAAAATAGAGAGAAGATAAAATAAAGCTCCAACTGTGAGCGAAATTGTCCAGAAAAAAAGTTACAGAACACCAACAGGGCAGAGGGGGTGAATTGCAGAGACAAGGAAAACCCAGCTCCCCCGGGGGAAAAATTACCCGATGTCACCCCAAGGGCTCACCTTTTACGAGTTTTCCAAAGGGAGACGATAAAGTCTGCTTGATAACGCCTTTGACCAGGCACCCGTTCCTGATTTTTCAAAAAGTCAGGCCATGGGCAGGTCCCGTGCCAGCCCATTTCTTAATGAGGGTTTCTTTTTGGGGAAATGTATAGTGTCGCAAGTGGTGTTTGGCCTTAATGAATTAAAAACCTTCAAATAAAAAAAACTAACTTGATTGATTAATTGGTTTTTCAAAAAAAAAAAAAACCCTAAATTGATTGATTAATTGGCTGATTTTTTTTCTTTTCCCAGGCTAGACCCTTTAAAATTTACCAAAGGTAATATTTTGTAGCGTTCGTGTTTTTTTATCGCCATTAAAGGATTTGCATTCTGATTTGGAAAAATAAATTTTAACATCTGTTTCTATGAATAAAATTAATTGAAAGAATTGAAAGTATCATAAAATGTAATGCGTGCTTTTTTATCAAAAGGCCTGGGTTTAAAAATTTCATCCGAAAAACTTTCGGAAGATTATTGACATGCTGAGTTAACTCGAGGGACAAAAGTTCCCTTTGGTAAATGCCTTGAAAGGGCTTGAACCAGGGCCTTCAGATCAATGCAAGGGTTTAACCACTAGGCTTTCCTGCCCTACTGTGCACATTGATTGTGAAGTCTTTTAGGTTTTATCATTTAAAACAAGAGCAAAAAGAAACAGAACAATGTACGAAAAAATGTGTTTGATGTCAATACACAATTTCCTCTGTGAGGATGCCAGGGACCTGTCAGCATGGATAGTAGTCCATCGTCTGGAGATTCTGTGCAAGGGATTCCCTCATTTTGATTCCTCTCCAGGTTTCTGATTTGTTCCTTTTCTTCCCGTCACCCCCTTCTGCCTTCTTAGTCTATTCTCTGCATCGTTATACAGAAAATTAAAAAATAATGTTCTTCCCCGGCCCAAAAACGGATGCACTTGGCCTTACTTATCAGACATTAATGGGAAACATCACACCAATTTTTTGCTAAAAACAGACAAAAGTTGTTGACTAAGGTTAGAGGGCGAGGGGGTATAAATTATCTTGTGACCTCTTTCCAATAACACTTTTTTCATGCAGAACATGTCTGGCTGGTGTATGCTATAAATCCAATGATCCAGTGTGATATGCCGATGTCCCCACGTCATATGCAAAAGTCTGGGATGTGGCTGGCACAAACGGTTCCCCGGAAAACATACTATGGGGTCATTTGGGGTGTTATGGGGGGCTTTTGCCCGACGTGGAAAAATGATCTGGGACACACCCCTTGGGTTTCTTCAGGGGTTCGTGTGGGTGATGTCCGGCTTGCTTTGATAGTAAAATGTGTGTGTGTGGGTGTGTGAGTGGTGTGTGTGTGTGTGTGCTTGAGTGTTGTGGTGTGTGAGATTTTTGTTGTGTGTGAATGTGTGTGGTGTGTGGTGTGTGTGTGTGCTTGTGCACGTGCATGTTGTGTGGTTTTGTGTATGTGAGTTTTTGTGTGTGTGTACGTGTGTGTGTTTTTTATCAAGGTTTGATGTGCGAGTTCGGAGTGTGTGTGTGTGTATTAGTGTAATGTGTGCGTGTGAGATTTGAATGCGTTATTTGTGAATGTTGGAGTGTTTGTGTGAAAGTGTGTGCGGCGAGAGAGCGAGAGAGATAGAGGGGGGGGGGGGCGAGAAAGATAAACAGACAGACAGACAGACAGAGAATGAGACAGATAGAGGAACAGACATAAAGATAAACAGAGAAAAACAGAAAGATACAGGAAATGACAGGGAGGGATATGAAGACAGAAAAAAGCAAGAAAAAAACCGACATAGGCAAAGAAGAAAAAGGAGAGTGAGAGAGAGAGAAAGAGAGAGAGAGAGAGTGAGACAGAGAGAATGTGGGAGAGAGAGAGAGAAAGAGAGACAGACAAAGAGAGAGAGAGAGAGACAGAGAGAGAGAGAGAGAGGAATGGCGATAGAGAGGGAGAAAGACAGACAGAGAAAAAGTGAGAGAGAGGGAAATAGAGAAAAAAGGAGAGGACAATGACAATGACAAATTCTTTTATTTCGAGGATAATGAATAAGCACTCATGTGCTTTTTTGCATCCAGTTCCCACCGTAGGGTTACATCTTAATAATAACCCAATACTTATATTCTCGTACAGTAGAAACAAAGGGAAATAATCCTTTTCAAAACAAAACAACAAAAAACCCCAAAACAACAACAACAAAATAAATAAAGAAAACCCTAAAAACACCACCCCCTCCACCACCACTCCCCCAAAAAAATGCCCCAACCAAAACAAACAAAAAGAAAAAACCAAAAAAAAAGACGAAAATAAAACAAGAGAAAAAACAAACAACAACAACAATAACAACAAAACCAAGAAAAATAACACACTTAATAAGTCATAAAAGTAAACACCTACGCATTGTCAAATGGTACACACACTTGTTACATATAACAATAAAATATTGAAATAGGGCAGTCATCAAAACTCAAGTACAGCCCACAAGCCCAATAAAGTATTGAAAATATTAAGTATGAATCCTTCATCAGGATACACTATAGCTATAAGCAAAAACGATAACAGGTGAGAGAGAGAGAGAGAGAGAGAGAGAGAGAGAGAGAGAGAGAGAGAGAGAGAGAGAGGAGAGAGAGAGAGAGAGAGAGAGAGACAGAGAGACAGAGACAGACAGAGAGACAGACAGAGAGACAGACAGACAGACAGAGACACATTGTGTGTGTGTGTGTGTGTGTGTGTGTTTGTGTGTGCGTGCGTGTGTGCGTTTTTAAAAGATAATATCAAATATATAATTCTCAAAACAGTACACGATCACCATCAGAGGGAGAAAGAGAGACAGAGAGAAAAAGAGAAAGAGAGTCAGAGAGAGGGAAAGAGAGGGAGAAAGAGAGACAGACAGACAGACAGACTGACAGAGGGTGCATGCATCCGAGATCCTGAGCACATACTCTCCCCTTGAAAACAATCATTCAATCATGAATGGAATCTGAACAAATACCGTGGTCAAGTTTGTGTTTTATTTGTAGTCATAAATTGTACACTCATGTTGAATACATCAAGTTTTGACAACATTCAAAATCATTCCAAAGATGTATTTTTTATGACTGTTTACTTTTAGCTGCGAGCCGGCTACCCAACCCTACTCCAGCCTTTTTATCTGAAGGGGGAGGTAGGCTTTTCCCAATGCTCTGACCAGCAGTGACAATGACGAGCCAACTGATTTTGTACGCTTTACAATACCAACACCATTAGTCGATATATCTATGGCCCCAACATTGGTGGGTCGGGGGTCTAAGAGGTAACGCAGCTGACTAAACAAGGGAAAAGGCCGGGTCGCAAGTGTGTGGTGGTTGTTCAACGTTTTGCCAAAACCTTTTCTGCCAAACATTAGACCAGGAGTAGATGTCTTGGTGCTAGTCTTTCGGATAAAGTGATCAACCGAGGTCCCATGTGTTACAAATATTTAGCGCGCGCAAAAGAGTCTACGGCAAAAGAGTTGTCCCTGCCAAAATTCTGCAGAAACAAGCCATTTTGATAGGGAAATAAATACAGTTGCAGACAGGGAAAAAATGGGTGGCGCTGCCCTTGTGGCTGCGCTCTCCCCCAGTTTTACTCCTAGACTAAAAGTGGTTTGAAAGTGAAATGAAATGCAAACAATGACCAGTTCAGTCTGTGCCAAGACTTCAGCTATTGGGCTCCAAAACGAGGGAATGGTGCAAAGCTTTTATTTTTTCCCAGGAATCAATCAGTTGGCTGGTCAAGTGCCATTGGTGTGTGCTCACCACTAGACCTTTAAACTTAAGGTATCCATTCATCAAAGTTACACACGACTGTTATAAAATACAGAAACAAATAATGTAAAAAACTCGTCTTTTTTGCTCATCCTCTAAAAGAAACAAGCAGTATTTTCTCTATGCATTGATAAGGGCAATATTTAATATCATATTTAATATCACAAGCAATACACTTGATTAACTTGTAGTATAACAGTTTATCCAGCATCATTCATTTTCAGCTGGGCGCTTAGATCAAGTTTGCGATAAGGGCAAAAGTCTTGTTAAATTATTTGTCTATCATAAGCAAGGAAGCCACTGGTATTAATTGTAACCCCAAAGCAAAGAGAAAGCTGAACATGCAATTGGAAAAAAAACCGAAAAAAAAAAACCAAACCCGTATAACGGGGGAAAATTGATAAAGGGCTAAAGATAGGCAAAAAAAAGGGTTTCATGAAAAAAACCAGTCATTTACAAACTTTTAACAACAATATCATGCAATGTTTGGAAAAATAAAAAACAGTATATTTTGGCCCAACGCGGGATTTTAAACAATACAAAAACCAAAACAATTTACCCAAAAACAAAGGGGGCACCAAAATAATAGTTTTCCACATTGCGCTCAAAACGGAACAGTACAGGGGAAAAAAAATAAGAATAATGTTTTTTGGGTAAATACATTTTTAAAAAAACCCCAATATCAAAAAGGGTGATCGAAAGGAAAGTTAAAAGGGGCAGATCTTAAGATACAAAAATTTGACAAGCTCCCAAAGAATTACAAATGCCCTTGCTGAAATACATTTTTCCCCTCTAACTCAATGATCGAAAGCAAAAAAAAACACAAAACACATCCCAACAACCCCCATTAATCAGCCAACCCTTCGTACATTTGCCTGTTAACAATTTTACAACAAACCACAAAAACTCCTTACAAATATCACCATTTTTCTTGTTTTACACAACTTTAGTGACGGGCATAAAAGAAAAAAGCAAAAATTTAAATCTAAACAAAAACCTGTACTACACTGTATTCTCGCAGTGATTTTTTTTACCCATATCTTAACTTTTTGCATACGTAATTTTATAATATATTTTTTTTTAAAATGAAGTGGTAAAAAGTGGTATTTTTGGAGCTTTTGGTCAATAAAAAAAAAAAAATTTGTAGTTACCAAAACTTTCAGGGTTTGGGGAAACCCTAAAACCCTTTCCCAACATTTTTTTTTTTTTCCTTTTATCATTTTTTCCCTTTTTTAAACTTTGTTTGCTTTCTTTTTTTTCCCTTTCAAGACTTAAAAGGGGGCCCGGACACTTTTCCCTTATTTTTGTTTTTTCAAAATTAAAAAAAACCCGGGAGAAAACAGCAAAAGCAAAAAATGGCTTGAGCAAGTACGTGTGCTAAAAAACGGAAGTCAAAAAACTGCTGGGAGAGATGCACCAGAATAATCCACTGATTGCAAATTGCTATGACCATGTCCCTGACTTAGAAAAGCAAGGGCAACCCAGGAATAAGATAAAAGCTAACTGAAATTTATATACATATTTTTAAATAAAAAAATACATACCGGGTTTTTAAAAATTGAAATACATAAGGGTTTCATATATTTCCAAAATAAAAATATTTTTTGAGTTTTTTACAAAGATTTAAAAAAAAAATAACATCCCAGCAATTGTTTTTTTTCCCGTGCCCTTTTCAATAAACCCCCCAAACCTTTTTCCCAATTTTTTAAATGGGGGTTTTTTTAAAAATGACAATAAAAACACAGTAAAAAAGCCAGAAAGCTAAAAGGTTTTCCTTTAAACACCACACACAACTTTAAATTCATCCCTTTATGATAACTGCCTTTTTTCACATAAGCCCCCAAAAAAAAAACCACAAAACACACTTAGGGGTTTTGCTTTTGTGCCGGCTGCACTTTAAATAGTAACACAAAGGGAACCAAACCTCGGCTAAAACCTTTTCTGATTAAAAATTTAACTGAAGCCCAAAACACACACAAACCCGCGCGCGCACCACACACACAACACAAACACAAAACACAACACACACACACAAAAAACACACACCACCCCACACACCACCCCAAAAACGCACACACACACGCACCACCCCACCCCAAAACACACCCAAAAAAAAATCACACACAAAATTCTCACTCCCCCCATTACACACTTACATACCCCTTTTTTTAATGATGACCCTTCTCCGTAATGCACCCACCCCCAAAACCCGGGAAACCTTTGATTACCAATTATGTCTTCCAACCCACGAACGTCCCTCCCGGTTTTTAAAAAAAACCTTTCCACACTATTTTTTAAACAGGGTTTGTCAGAACACCCCTTTTTTTTTTTAAATCAAGTTTTTCTTTATAAACGCCCCTTTCCCCCCGACTCACCCCTAAAACCCTGCCAAAAGTTTGACACCTGCCTCCTTTTAACCACCTTGCCTGCCCCCAAAACCCCAAACCCTTTTTCCCTTTTCCTCCTATACCCACCTTCCCCCCCTCCTATCCCCAACCTTTGACTCTCTCCTATCCCCACCCTTTGCCTGCCTCCTATACCCATCCTCCCCGCCACCTATAACCATCCTTGCCCCCCCCAGAACCCTTTTTTTCTTCCTACACATTCGGAAAGGGAAAGGGGCCATCCCCATTCCTTTCATCCTTTTCTTTTAAAATTCTAGAACCGTCTTCCTACCACCCTCTTTTAGCCCCTTATTTTCAACTTTTTTCCCACTTTTCGCCGAAAAAATCCAAATGATTATTGGTTGGTGTGTAAACCCGATTTTTTATCATTAAAATCCTTTTCATTTTCCCCAAAAACAATATAAAAATTTTTGGTTAAGTGCCCAGCATATACTTTTCACCTGCCGTCTTTTGTGCCCCACACGGGGGGCCGGGGTTAGATTTTGGGTTATTTTGGGGTTTTAACAAGATTAGGGAACAATGGGTAGGGGTGACTGTCAGCTGGGGGCCCTTAAAAGCATGTGGACACAATAGCAGAAAAACAAAGGGTTGGGGTAGCTAGTGACGAAAAGGTACGTTTTCCAGCAATATCACGGTCTTTTAAAAAGAACACTAGTCCCCCTTCAATATCCGAGACTGCTTTTTGCACTCCGGAAATGAAAAATTTTTTTTTCCCCATTTGGGCTTTCAATCAAATTCCCTTTTTTTTTTTTTTGTTACCCCCAAAACTTTTTTTTTTAAGGGCAGATTTCCTGTATAAAAATAGGGCCGCTTTTCCCTCGGAAAGCGCACCCGCCAAAGAGAAGCCCCCCCTACTTTTTTTTTTTCGGGCGATAACGTAAATTTTTTCCAATCGGGGTTTGTTTTTTCCCTACAGAACTTTGCGAGGACAACCCTTTTTGTTGCTGGGGTTTCTTTTACATTGCAAATAACTGTATGAAACCACATGAAGACTGTGTTTGGGACTCCGGTATTTCCCGTTTTTTTTTTTTGGGCTATCACGTGGTTTCCTGCCTCAAGAAAAATTTTGAAAAAGCTGCGCCATTAAAAGGAGCCCGAATTTTAACCTTGTAAAAACTGTCACCCCGGATTTCCCCTTTTAAATGGCCCCTTTTTTTAGACATGTGTACTTCTCCTAAAACCCCCTTTCCCTTCTTCCGTGCTTTCCCAAATTTAAACCCCGATAAACCACCCCAATTTACCCCCTTTCAATGCCACAACCACACACCCCCAAAACTCAAACACACACACACACACACACAAAACCACCCCTTTAACAAAAAACCCACTCTCTCACTTCTCTCTCTTTCCCTTTGCTCCCCTTCACGGAAGATTAGACACTAAAGTCTTGTGAATACGACACAAACATTTTTTTTTTAAAAACTCCCCTTTGTCCATTTTGGGGCATATCGATTTGAGATATCAAACACTTTTACCCCAATGATTGCTTAGTTTTTGAAACGCTTTTCAACTTTTTTTTTTCCCTGAAAACCCAACTATTTCCTTAATTTAAACAAAAACAAAACGAAAGGGTTCACTTAAAGGGCCATTTATCACAAATCAAATGTTCTCACGCTTTTGGGGTCCGATTCATTGAAAAAAATCCTCTAATAGAAAAAAATTCTTTAGCCGCTCCAAGAGCCAATTAGACATATAATTTTTGCCCCCCCATCATTAAATCACTTTGGGTTTTTCATATCCCAAAAACCCGTTTTTAAAAAATATAAAAAAATACCCCACCAGTAGTACAAGCAAAAGGAAAAAGACTTTCATTCCACAACCCAAAAAAAAAATAAACCCAAATTTCCCGAACGGAAAATTTAAAAAAAAAAGAAAACACATGTTAAAAAAAAATCCAAGCCTTTCCACCCTCAAATTTCAGTGATAAAAAAAATTAAATTTAAAAGGGTTTACTTGCCCCAATAAAAAATTGGGAAACTTTTAAAAAAAACAAAAAGGGAAAACTTTCCCCAAAATTAAAAAAGAAACGTTTTTTTTTTTTAAAACGACAAGAAGTTAGGGCGGGAAGGTTTTTTTCCCCCCTTTTAAATTTGAAAATTTCTCCCCCCAAAAAACAAAATAAAAACAAAATTTTTAAAAAGTAAAAAATTCCCGGGATAAAAACACAAATTTTTTTGGTTTTTTCTCAAAAAAATCACAGAAAAGTTAGGGTCAGGCCTATTTTTCTTAACCAAATTTTTCATCAGATTCGTACCAAAAAAAAATTATCGTAAAAAACTTTTACAAGATGGTTTTCAAATCCCTCAGCATAAACGGAAACTTTAATTTCAACTTTTTAGAACGGGGGTGTTTTTTTTTCTTTTACATAATTTTTGATTTTCCTAAAATTTTTACTTCAAAACGAAACGTAAATCAACCTGTAGAAGAAACAACCCAATTTCAATCACTGACCCCCTTCAATAAATCCTGTCCATTTCACAAATAACCAATTAAACCCCAAAATGCCCAAAAAACACTTAAAAATATCCGCCTTTTCTGACAGATACAGTCCCCCCATTCCCAAACACTTCAATCACTTTTTTCTTACGGACAGATAAAAAGGGTCCCCCCAAGTCCAAACCCCTTCATTCATCCTGTCTACGGACAGATCAAGTCCTCCAATTCCCCAAACACCCCAATCATCCTGTCTACTGAATTTAGCCCTCCAATTTGTCACACTTTAATCACCCTTCTACTGACTTATACAAAGGGTCACTCCAATGTCCAAGCCCTTCAACCACCCCGGGTTTTACTGACAGATACTGGGGTTAAACTCCAATGTCAAAAACACGCCCAATTTTTCCTGTCACTGCCCATATAGCCCACCCAAAATGTCCCCCAAACCCTTAAAATAAATTCCCTGTCTACTGACAGATAAAAAGGTAAACCCCAATTTTTCCAAAAACCCAAGGGCATTCTTCACTAGCGCTTTGCCAGACCCTTGAATGCGGCAGGGGGTTTTTCCCCCTCCCCTCCCCCCCCTCACCGTGGGAGTCTGCCATGTCGATGAAAAATTTTTAAAAACACCCGGGAAAAGGAAAACAGCTTTTCTGTTTTGTTTCCTGAAAAAGGGCAGGAAAAGGGACAGGAAAGGCAGAAAAAGGGGGATAGGAGGTAAGATGAGGGGGGTTTTTAAAACCCCAAAGGGGAAAATTTTGGGTTCCCCCCATTCGGGCAAAAACAACTAAAACCCCTTGGGGGACATAAGTGAGTAAGTAATTGATGGAGTGGGAAAAAGGGGAGAGGGGGGGGGGATAAGGGGGTGGGGGTTTGTGTGTTGTGGGGTGTGGGGTTGTGGGGTGTGTGTGGGTGAGGGGTGTTTTGAGTGTGTGTGAGTGTGTGGTGAGGGGTTGTGTGGGGTTTTGGTGGTGGTATGTGGGTAGTTTTGGTATTTCCCGTCAGTTTAAACTCCTTCCACTAAAGGGGAAATTTAAAAGGGGGGAAAGTGGGGGGTTTTGGTTCGTTTTTGCGTGCGTGCTGGTGCGTGGGGGCTGCTGCGTGCTTTCTGCGTGCTTGTGGGGGGGGGAGGGGAATGCACATAAAAAAATCAATCGCAATAAACAACAATTAGAAAAAAAGAAATAAACAAGAATTCTGAAAAAAAAAAAAAACCCCACCCAACAACAAAAAACAAAAAACAACCCCAAAACACCCAAACCCCCAAAAAAAATACTAATTTTTCAAATTAATAAAATTTGGGAGTTTATTTTTTATATCATAGGAGCCCTGAAAAAAAGGAAAAAATGGCTTAATGACAATACAATTTCTTTAAATTAATGGAATGCTTTTAGAACTTTCGCAACTACGAACGGGGGAAAGGCAGGTAAAAAAGTTTTTCAACTCTGCTTCGAAAAAAGAATGTGATAAATGGAAAATTTTTTCCCACAGTTTAAAATTTGTTTTTTTTTAAAAAATTTTTTCAAAAAAATTCTTTTGAGTTTAAAACCCAGGGAAAAGAGATACATTTCAATTCATGAAAAATTACGTTTTTTGATCTTATCAAAAGATAAAAAAGGGCAAACATCATCACTCCAAACGCTTTGTTGTTTTGGGGTTGAAAAGGAAAGGAAAAGGGGTTTTATGGGGGTTTGGGGCAGTTGGGGTGCGTGCGGGGTTTTGTATTTTGGAGGGGTTTTTTGGGAGGTGTGTGTGGGGGTTGCGGGGTGTGTGTGTTGGTTGGGGTTGGGGGTGGTGTGGGGTGTGTGTGGTGTGTTTTGTGTGGTGGTGTTTTGTTTTTAAAGGTTGTTTTTATTTGTGGGGGGTGCCTTTGTATTGGGGTTTTGTGATTCTCAAAAAAAGTATTTTTCAACATTTTGGTTTTTCCAAAAAACCAATTAAATATCTTACAAAAAAATTAAGGGGGCCCCCCCCTTTGGGGGATATTTTGCATGTTTCTATGTCTGTTTGCAAACCAAAGCCCCAAGCTTTTTTTCTGGGAAAACAAAACAGCTCAACTTTTTCTCCTAGATTTTTAAAATTAAATTTTTGCCTTTAAACCCCTCTTGGGCGGGGGGGATCCGTAAACAAAATAAAACTTGTAACAAAAGAAAATTCAAAATAGAAAAAATACTTTTACAACCCCCGAATAGACTTTTTATAGAACTACAAAACCCAAATAACACAATTTTTCATTTAAAAACCCCCAAGGGCCTGTTTCATGCCCCACAATGCCCAAAACCATCTGGGGGCTTTACGTTTTTCAAAATGTCCCTTCCCTTTATCCAAGAACGGGAAACCGGGGCTCCGCTAAAACGAATTTCCACCCCTAAACCCCCGCCTGATAATCCGCTTATGAATGTTTAAACCCATGATGAAGACCCCCTATGGTTTACCCCAAAAGTTTAAACGCTATGAGATCCACATATAAAAGATTTTGGCCTGTTGACCCCAACATGATGATGATGATCCACATATGAAGACCCCCCGATGATCCACAGATGAAAAACTGCCTGATGACCACATAAATGAAAGCCCTGCCTGTTTGATCAAAAATGATAATGAAACCACAGAGAAATTTGCCAAAAGGATCCAAAAGATGAAGCCCCCCTGATGATCAACATGAAATGAAAAAAAAATCCACAAAATGAAGACTGCCTATATCCACATGAATGAAAAACTGCCTAAATTGATCCCAGATGAAGACTGCCCTGATGATGATCCACAGGTGAAGATTTGCTATGATGATCCCCATGATAAATTTGCCGATGACCCACAGGGAAGAAATTACTTGATAACCCCACATGATAAAAACCCTTTAAATGATCCACTTTGATGAAGACTCCCTGATACCCCCAGATGAAGACCCCCTGAGATCCACATGTTTGAAATTACTTGATACCCACATGATAAGGGTTACTTTGAGGGTTTCCACATAAATTAAAAGATTACTTGATGATCCACAGGATGAAAAATTGGCCTGATGTTTCCACATAAGAAGACGCCTAAATGTCCACAGGGATAAATGAGGATCCACATGATAAGACTGCCTGATGACCCCACATAATGAAACTGCCCTGATATTCAAAAGATGAAGACTGCCTGATAAACCACATAAATGAAGACGCCTAATATCCACATGATAAGATTTGGCCGGGATAAACCCAGGATGAAATCCCCCCTGAGATCCAAATATAAGACCCCTGATGACCCAAACATGAGGAAGTTTGCCGAAAACCAAAAGAGGGAAACTGCCTGATAAACCACATGATAAAAGACGGGACCCAAAAAATGAGAAGACCCCCTTAAAGATCAAAATGATGAAGACGGGCCGGGATAAATCCAAAATAAAGAAACTGCCTGTACCCACATGATGAAGTTTTACTAGTTTCCCCACTTGATGAAACTGCCTGTTTATCCACATGATAAAAAACTGTTTAATGATCCACATATGAAGACGGGCCCTATGACCCCATGATGAATGATACCACATATGAAACTCCCTGATGATCCAAAATGATGAAGACTCCTAGATCCACATGTTTGAAGACCCCCCTAAAATTTTCCAAAAGATGAAGACTCCTGATACCCCCCAAAAATGAAGACAGCCTGATGACCCAACATGATAAAAGATGCCTGATGATCAACAAATGAATAAATAAACCCACATATAAGGGACTCCCTGAAATCCACAGTGAAGACTCCCTGTGTTTTCCCCCAAATTTGATGAAATAAAATGATGCCCCAATTTGATGAAGCTCCCCCGATGATCCCCCAAGATGAAGACTGCCGATATGATCCACATGATAAAGATTGCTATATAAATCCACATGAAAAAAGGGACTGCCTGTATCCACTTTATGAAAACTGCCTGAGGATCCAGATAAGAAATGCCGAGACCCCACATGATGAAGACTGGCTATGATGACCCAAAGATGAGGGAAATGCCTGATGACCCCAAAATAAAGGAAGACGCAATAAATTTTCCAGATGATAAACGCCTGAATAAACCCAAATGAATGATGACCACATATAAAGACTGCCTGATAAACCACAGATGAAGACTCCTGGGATGACCCAAACAGGAAGACTCGCTGGTTTTTTAAAAAAGATGACTCACCAAAAAAGGACCCCTTTGGGGAATAAAGGGGGGACAGGACCCTAAGCTAACGAAATGTTTTTCTACTGTCTTTTTTTTAAACACATCAAACCCCCTTGACCTTTTTCCCCACAGTTTTTGGAAGGTCGGTTATTTTCCCCAAAGTCATTACTGTCACTAAATTCTCATCTTGATTTCTTCCCAAAATTTGGGTCACAAAATTTTTCGCCCTAAAAAAGGTTCATGTTTTTTGTGTACCACTGTCATTTTAAAACGATCATTTCATGTCTCGGGTTTCTTTATTATTTTATTTTGCCCTATTTTTTTTTAGTAAAAGTACTGATGGGGTTCAGAAACTTGTTTTTGGCGCCCGGGATCCTTCAAAAGAAAAGGGTTTTGGTTGGGGTGAAGGGGCAAAGATCAGAAGACCCTTTAGATCCAAAGCGAGCGAAATTTGGTAAAAAATTAGAGTATACAAAGAACCTGTCTCCTTTGTGACAGTTTAAAATCCTTTCAAAACTGTTTTTAGATCATGCCTATGAATCTGCTATGCAAAAAGCAGTTCTGTACCCGGGTGTTTTACATAAAAGGTAAAATGATAAAGTTGTTCATGACCTAGGTTGTTGGGGGGCCAAAGCCCCAAAGACCTCAGCTTCTCTGGGGGTCCCAACTTAAAGGGGGGTTCCCTTTCCTCTTCTCCCTTGCTGATTTCCCTTTCCCCGGGGTTCTGAAAAAGCAGGAAACCCAAACTTTTTTTAAACTGGATTTAAAAGAAATTTTTTCTTTTCATGCTCTTTGTTTTTAATTCGACACACAAAGAAAAATTACATCCAAAAGTGCGTTTTGACAGTTTTTTTTATTTAAATTATTCTTTTATATAAAGGATAAGGGGATAAGCACTTATTTTTTTTTACAACCGCCCGGGGTGAAAGGGCCGCTTTAAAAATTTTTTTGATCTTTTCCCACTTGGCACACAATGGCCCCCTGACAGGCGACTCCCGAAAACCGCCTGGGGATTGTGTCTTTAACAAAAACAACCTCCCTAAAACATTTTGGTGGGTCTGCTATTCCGTCCCCTTTTTCCATCCATCACTCGCACCATTTGAATTTTTAAAACAACTTTTTTTTGGGCCCCTAAAAAATGAATTCCATTTTTTGGTATGGTTAATAAATATTTTGGTTTTTTAGCAGATTGTCTTTTTTTTTTACCATTTTTCTTTTAAATAATTTTTCTTCGTTTCTTTTTATCCCCCTGCTTTTTCATTTTTTTGGGTGCTTTTCTTAAATGATTTTTTTAAATCATGCATTTTTTCTCGGGAAATATTTGGGCTTTTTCCTTTGTTTGTAAATTTGGAACCAACAGTCCCTTTCTATCTACAAAAAATGCAAGAATCAATAAAAGGAAATCACTTATCGCCCTTTTTTTAAAAAATCTAAGCACACAAATACATAATCGGGGGAACCATTTTCCATTTTTTTTCCCACCCGGGGTTTAGGGTTTAAAAAAACTTTTTTGGGCAAAAAAAAAAAATCCCGCCCCCTCAACAAAAAAAACCCTTAGCCCTTTTTCCCCTTTTTTTGGGCTTATACCCATTGGCACAGACAACTTGTCCTTAACAACTTTTTTCCTTTTGCCACATACACTCCCCATCCTCCCCGCCCTGAACACCCTTCCCCCCTGAAAACCCCATGTACTCCTCCACGCCAAAAAAACCAAAGAAATAAAAAAAAAGGGTTTTGGGTTTCTGTTCAGATCTTGTCCCTTGTTTCCCCATCTGCCTTTTGTGTCCACAAAAAAGGCCGGTTGAAAAGAAAGTTATGGTCAAGGGTTTAAGGGGTTAGCATTAACATTAGTAGCGGGGAAAGGGGGCTGTCGGGGGCTCTTGTCTGTCGGTACCAAGCTTTGCATGTGGAAAACAATGGCACATAACAATGGTACCTGGGCCTCTAAAACCCAAGGGTTTTTGGGAAAAGGTTTTTTTAAAAACCCACAAATCGCCCTGCCCCTTTTGAAAGGGGGGGAAAAAAAGGGAAAACCCTTTTCCTGAGGCTTAAATTTGTTTAAAATTTTTTATAAACATTTTTCATTCTGGAATAGCTCAGGGCTTTAAAACAGCCCCTTTTTGTTTTAAAAAAGGTTTTGGGCTTTTAAAAACCCAAACATAAAAAGATAAAATGAAAAAACCCCAAACCGATAGGGTTTTTTTTTGCTTATTTCTGGGCTTTTCCCCCTTTTTTTAATGACAAATTTTACACCCCAAAATCAGCCATTTCTGCATACTGTGAAAAACTGAATGGGTTCGAAATAAAATTTCCATTGAACTTTTAAACTGAAATATATTGCCCCAGATATAACCCCCACAAAAACCTCCTTTTTTCATGCCCATTTTTCATTTTCCCCACCTACCTTGCCCTACATACCGCTACCCCTTTCCCCCCAAAAGGCAAAGGAAAAGCTAGAAAAAAAAAAAAAGGGAATTTAGCCCCAAAATAAAACTTGCAAATTTTTTAAAATTTCCCCCCTTCCAAAAGCCAACCCAAACCCCGGGGGCCCCCCCCCCCTTTCCCTTCCCCTCTTTTTGCAGACGATTTGGGTTTTTTCCAAAACAAACAAACCAAATTTGTTGCTACTTCTAAAAGCCTCTGAATTTTTAAAAGAATATTACATAAAATTTCCCAATGCATATTTTTGATCTTGGGGCCTTTTTTTGAAATTAAAAAAATTAAAAAAAAAATCCCCCTCTGGGAATTTTTTCAAGAAACTTTTCCTTTTTTTTTATTTTTTTGGGGGGGTAAGCCGGTCGGGGGGTTTGTTTATTTGGGGTTTTTTTTTTCCCAAAAAAAACTCATAAAAAATTTGAAGTTACACTTTTTTTCCCCCCCACAAAATTATCTTATAATCGTCAATAAAACATTTAAAATAGAAAAACCCTCATTTTTAATTTTTTTCCCAAGTGGGAAATTATCACAGGATATCTTTTTGGGTCTTTTTATACAGAAGTTTCAAATTTTTTTGGACCCAATAAACCTCCCAAATTTTTTTCTTTTTAATCTGCATTCCCCCAATAAAGAAAAAAAGTTTAAAATGACAGGTGCTCAAGTGGGAAAAACTGCACTGAAGCCATGGGCTCACAGTCCCCCAAAAAAACTTTTCGCTTTTCCCAACATTTTCTTTAGGGGACCTGCTAACTTTGGGGACCCGGGAAAAGGGAAACCGCAAAAGAGAGGAATGGCAAACCCCCCTAAATGCCCCCCCCCTAGAGAAGACAAAAGGGCTTAGGGCAAATTTTTCTCCAAAAAAACTTCAATTTATGGGTCACCTTTACCTTACCTTACTTTGATTTTCAATATTGGAAAAAAAAATTTTTGAAATTGCTTTAAAGCTCGGATAAAGGGTCCTAACGTGACAGGGTTAAACTAGACCTACTCTCCTCAAATGCATAGAATTTTTGCGAATACACTGCTTGGTCAGTTTTCATTTTGAAAAAATAGGGCGAGGGGTCATGAAAAAAACAAATTTAAAAACAACATTCCTGAAAAAAAAGCAGCCGCCCGGGCTGGATTCCCCAACCCCCAGTCAAGGCAAAAAAAAGGGCCCGATTTCTGGGCACCAAAAAGGGCTTCTCAAAAGCCTCGAGGGTCAGAATTTAAACCATAAATAAAATTTCCCAAAAGTCCAACCCTCATCTCAAAAGGCCGTTGCCTCCCCCCCCACCCCTTAATGGGTCCATTTGGGAAAATGAAAAATTAAAAAATCATGCGAATTTTAGGGGCATTTTTAAAATGTATTTATAAAAACTGAAAGGGACACATCGCCCCATAAAACCCAAACAAGTCAATTCCCTTTTGTTTGGCATTTTTCCTATTTTTACTGACTAGTCCCAAACATAAATTTTAAAAGTCAAATTTCCCCAACTACAAACTCAAAGGGTTTAAATAAGAAACTTTAAATTCCAATCTCCCCAAAAATAACTTTTCCAAAATTTTTTTTTTAAACAAAGCCTTTCCTTTTCTCCCCCCATTCCCCACCCTTTTAACCACACGGGGCTAGCACAGGGGGAAATCATGCATTTCTTTGCACGGCATTCGTGGTGAAGTCTTTTCGGCACAGTATCTGATAAAGACAACCATGAAAAATTTTTGGTGAAAAAAAATCCCCAAAGGGCTAAGGTAAAGGGGAAAATTTAAAGAAAAGCGAGAGAAGGGGGGAGAGAGAGGGGGCGAGAGGGAGGGGGGGGGAGAGGGAAAAAGCGAAAACGAGAGAGAGAGAGAGGAAGAGAGAGAGAGAGAGAGGGGAAAAAGAGAGAGAGAGAGAGAGAGACGAGACAGGGGAGAGAGGAGGGGAGAAGAAGAGGGGGGGGGAAAAGACAAAGCCCAGAGAGAGAGAGAGAGACAGAGAACAAAAGCGGAGAAAAGGCGAGGGGAAGGGAGGGGGGGGGGGCTGGGGGGTAAGGGGGGGGGGGGAGAGGGAGAGCGGGAAAGGGGGGGGGGGAAGAGATCGAACAGCAAGAGAGGAGATTAACAAAAGGAGAGCGAGGGGAGAGGGCAAGAGCAAGGGGGGGGAAGATATGGCAGAGAGGGGGGAAAATGGGCCCCAGGAAAAAGAAAGGGGGAGGGAGAGAGAGGGGAGGGAGAAAAGGGGGAAAAAGAAAATGGGGGGGGGGGGAAGAGGGGGGGAAGAGAGGGGGGAAAAGAGAGAGGGGGAGAGGAAAAGGGGGGCGGGGGAGGAGAGAGAGGGCATTGAAAAGAGAGAGAGAGAGAGAAAAGAGAGGGAGAGAGAGAAAAGAGAGAGAGAGAGAGGAGAGAGAGAAAAGTTTTTCTTGGGTTTCGTGTGGGGTGTGTGCGTGCCCACGCGCGCCCCCCTCTGCCACCCCTGCTATCATGCTAGCATACTTTAAATTTACATAATGTTCAGACATTAAAACCACAATTTCCTTTGTTTTCAAAAACACATCTAACCCCATTGACCCCAAACATAAATCAAAAATTTTGATAGTGGGGGGAAAATCGCCCTTTGGGGCACCCCCCGTTCATTATGCCCACAGCTGCCCAGAAGTTGCCCCGGCGATTTCCGCTGGTGCGGCGTTTCTGCCTTTTTCTTTTTGGCAGTGGCATTTGGACAGTTGGGCATGGACAGTGTTTGGGCAGTGGAAACCCTTTCTGCAGGTCTTTCCCCAAATCCCCCAAAAGAGCTTCTTTTCCTCGGGAAATTGCTTTAGGCCATTTTTCGGAGCTGTTTTTTGTTGAGCCCGGGGTGCAATAAAGTAAACATCTTTCCCCGTTGTGTTGATTTCTGCTTTTTATTTTGCCCGTCTGCTTTTTTTCTCGTCTTCTTAACTTCCCCCTATTTTATCTGCCCCTGTATTCTTTTCCCCTACCAGCGAGTCAGTAACCCCTTTTTACCCAACCCAAAAAACAATGGGAGGGGTGCACTGCCCGACTAAGTATGGGGTGTGCCAGGGGGCAAATGTAAACGCCCGGCTGTTTCAAGTCCCTTTTTTTTTTTTTCGATTTAGGGGTAATTCTATGAGTCCGGGTTTTTCCCCGAAAACAAAACAACTGACCCTTTTTTGTGGTTGCTGCGTCCCTTTCCCAACTTTTCCCCTTCATTTTTTGTGTTGTTTGCCGAAACCGAGTTTTGGGGGGCCGAGTACTAATGTAATCGCCAACCCTCCCTTTTAAACACTATCCTGACAAAGATAATAATGTAAAAAATGGGTCCAAGGGGTCATTCAGTGTGAACATGGGTCCAGGGTCAATTTAGGTAAACCCTGGGCCAGGAGTTTATTCAGTGTAAACATGGTTTTCCCGGGTTGGATCATTTAAACATGGGTCCCCGGGGTTGAACAGTGTAAACCCGGTTCCAGGAGTTGATCAGTGGGAAACATGGGGCCAGGGGTCTTCCCGTGGAAAAAAGGGGGCCCCGGAGTTAACAGTGGGAACATGGGTCCCCCAGTCATTTAAAAGTAAACATTGGGCCAGGAGTCCCTTTAGTGTAAACATGGGGCCCCGGGGTTTTATTTAGTGTAAACATGGGTCCAGGATCCCTTTAGGGGTAAAAAATGGGGGCCCCGAGTTTTATCATGTGAAAATGGGGCTAGGGTTGAATCATTAAGGGGCTCAAAGGGTTCAAGAGTGGCAACATTTTTTTTGTTGGGCTGTTCTGTTTTCTTGTGGCTCAACACCAGAAAAATGCTGGGGATTTAAAGAGGGGGATGTTCCCCCCCCCCCTACGTTGGGCCCGCATTATATCGAGGTTTTAACCCTTTTTAGGGGCAGTGTCAAGGGGTGTTCCCATAGTGTTTTTAAGCATCTTTTGTAAATTTTTAAAATTCCTTTTGAATTTTTTTGAAAAGGGTGTGAGAGTCTTTCCCAAAAATTTTTCCCATGATACACAAAGGGGGCCTTCCCCTTCTTGGAAATCCTGAAAAAAGATAATGCATTTCGTCTTTCCCGGTGTGCCCCCTTTAACATCAAGAAAGTTTGCTAGTTTTTATCACCTTAGTTTTATGTCTTTATGATTTAGAGCAAATTAATTTTCATTATGCATAAAAAATTGATTTTGTTTATGCATCTTTTATAGCTCTCATTCAATAAGTGTGGTGGGGGGGAGGAGGGAGGGAGCGAAAAGAGAGAAAAGAAAAGAGAAAAGAGAGGGGAGAGAGAAAAAGAGAGAGGAGAGAGAGAGAGAGGAGAGAGAGAGAGAAAAAGAAGAGAGAGAGAGAAGAAACTTTTTTGAGTGGGGTGCTTTCCTGCAAAGTATAAATTTTTTACCACCCCAAGTAAAATGGGTTTCATGTAATTTAAGTTGCCAAAACGTGTTTTTCATTAAACGTTTTTTACAATGCTATTGTCAATCCCCTCTTAAGGGAAAAAAGTGAAGTACTAAGGGCTATTTCGGGTTTATCGTAAAAAACCCCCAAATTTAAAAAAAACATCTATAATCACAAAATTGGGAAAAACTTGCGTTCTTTTTTTTAAAAATCAAATTTACTTAGAAAAAAAAAAAAAAACGAGGGCAGTTTTAAAATCATTTTTTTTCCTTTTGTCGTAGTTTACAGTACAAACTACTTTCTACAAATTTTAAAAAAAAATTTAAAAAACATGTGAGGGCCCAGACAAAATGCGTGTAAAAAAAAACCAACAACACCAATTCCGAAACATAAGGTTGACACCTAAAACCCCCCTAATCCACCGAACAACGAACCTTTTAAATATATAAATCAAAACATTTCCGAATTTACACTGGCTTTGTAAAAACTCACTGTAGGGAAAACATTGGGGGGTTTCCCTTCCCTTTAACGCGTTTAACGGGGTTGTATTCCAGACAGACATCATGACAATGTCAAGCGGGAAAATTGTTGTCGACACTGCAAAGTCAGTGAGGATGTTTTTGACCTGCACCCAGTCAAATTAAACCCCGTTTTAAGCTGTAAACTTGTTTTCCCAAAGGGGCTGTAAAGCGGATATCCCAAAAAGGAATTTTACATTTCCTCGGACCTACACCAATATTTTTTTTAAAAAATAACCCCATGCTGAAGGGGTTTTCTACCTTAAGGGGTGCAAAAGGTGAATGCTAAAAAGAAATACTATCAGTGAACACAGGAGCTGAAGCCGAGGAACCAAGAAGAAACTATGTAATTGTAAACAACACAATGAATACGCAAAATATCTTTGGCTTTTTTTCATGTGTGCATCTACCTATGTTAATCATCTTCCCATCCTTTTGACATCTTGGTGGTAAAACAAAAATCACGAAAATAAACCAAAGTCATATAATTGGTTCAGAACTACCCTAGTTGTTTAAACACTGGAAGAAATGGTCCTGCAGTTTTTGGCAGTTGTCTTTTCAAACAAGGCTTTACATTAGTTAAAACTTTAATTCGGTACTTTTCTGGACTGAATCTAATCTGGGGCAAATCAAAATGGGACCGGGAAATTTGAAACTGGTTTGGGTGGGAAACAAGATGTGCCTAAAAAAGCATTGCCAATTTAAAAATTTGAATGCACTCATATAAAATGACCAAACCCTTGTGATCGTGGCAAAGGGGCATATAGAAAATTTTTTTAAAAAAGCAATACTTTAGTTTCAATCCTAAGCCCACATTTCCCTGCTGGCATAATACCTAAACACCTACGGAACCCCGGGACAACTTTCCCCAAATTTTTCACAAGGGGGAGGGGGGGTATCCCCCATATTGACCAATCAGGGAAAAAGGGTTTTACCTACCGAAATTTTTCCCCTCCCAAAACACTTGCAAAAGTAGGGACACAGCGCCATGTCATAGCCATCAATTTTGTTTTTTGGGGATTTTTTGTTTTTAGGGTTTTTGCTTTTTTCCCCGTGTTTTCCCAAATAAAAACGAAGTGTTTTTAGACATCCGCTAGGGCGGGTTTTTTACTACTAAACCCAGGCAAGCTAGGGCAAAGGGAAAAAAAAGGGGGGGGGGCGGCCAAAAGGGACTTACAAAAACGGCTCCTCATTTTTTTCAAATTAGAGAATACTTTTTCAGATCATCATGGGTCCCTTTCAATTTAAAAAACGGGTTTTTCTTTTCCCAGCCATCTTTTTTCCAGATGACACTGTAAACCTGAAGGGCTGTATCTAAATTTTTGCAAATTTTAACAGTCAAGTGAACAACCCCTGTAAACCAAGGCAAGCACAAAAAACCCTATTGTATACACATTTAAAACCCAGTTCCCTTTCTGGAAAGGGTCCCCTCATGTTGGTAGGAACATTTTCCTGAAACTGCATGCACAAGTGGTGAGTTTACAGACCATTCTCCAATTTTTTGATCAGCTACCTTCATGGAGGTAAAAAAGGTTGGGATACACATATTTTACCACTGGGGAACATCAAAACTCTAGCCAAAAGGGAAGGAAAAAACCCCAAAAAACGTAAAATAAGGGACAACTCGGGACACCCACAGAAAAAGACCACAGTTACCTGGGGGAGTCAGGGCCCCACTGCAGAAAGCGGGAAAAGGGACAAATTTTTTTCCAGGGGTCACATGCACTTGTGTCTTTTTTCTTTTGTTTTTTCTTGTTCTTCTTCCCTTTTTCTTTTCTTTTCTTCTTCTTCTTCTCTTCTTCTTCCCTTTTTCTTTTTCCTTTTCCCTTTTTCTTCTTCCCCTTCTTTTTCTTCTTCTTCTTCTCCTCGTTTGTTTTTTTCTTTTTCTTTTTTCTTGGGCCCTTTTTTCTTTTTCTTCTTCTTCCCTTTTCCTTTTTCTTGTCTTTTTTCCCTTTTTCTTCCTTTCTTCTTCTTCTTCTTTTTTCTCTTCTTCTTCTTCTTCTTCTCTCTTTTTTTTCTTCTTCTTTTTCTTTTTCCCCCTTTTTCTTCTTCTTCCCATTTTTTTCTTCTTTTTTTTCCTCTTCATCTTTTTCTTCCTATTCTTCTCCTTGTTTTTTTAATTCCCCTTCTATAAACTTCTTATTCTTTTTTGTTCTTCCTCTCCTCCTTCTTTTCCCACTTCTTTTTCTTCCTTTTTCCCCAGTCATTTCATTTGTCAGCTGTTGTCCCCATCAACAAGTTCACCCCTGTGAGACCATTTCTCTTCAAAGGGGCTGTGGCCTAAATGGCAATGTCCAGTTTCCCGTCAACCCCCCCCCAAAAAGCGGACACAACCGTTTTTTTCCGCCCTAACCTGTGTGCAGGAACTGGGAACAGTCACAACACTTTTAAAAAACGAGGGGCTAGGTTAGCTTGCCACGCAAACCAGTGATTCCCCTGTGAAAGGGGAACAGAGTTTTAAATTTCCACGTGCAAATGCATATATGAAGGGGTTACACAAAAAGCCCCCATCTCTCTCACCTCTTCCTTTCCCCCCCCCCCCCCCCCTCTCCCTCTCCTCTCTCCTTTTCGCGCGCGCGCGTTCCCGCTCTCCCCTCCTCCATCATAATGCCTTTTTGTTGCTTTTTTATATATGTACTTATAGTTTTCACCGGTTATTTCGCCTGTGGCCCCTGTAAGTGTTGGCATGATTTTTGTTGGGGGATGTCTATGTGAGAAAGAGCTGTGGAAAAGTTGGCGGGATGTGTGGGGAAATGGCGGGGCCCCCGCGGGGCCGCGGATTTGTGTGTAGGGGGTGGGGGTGTGGGGTGTTTAGTTGGAAACAATAAACCATTTTTTTTTTCAGTAAACGTCTATAAGACAGTTTTTCTCCATTTTCCCAAATTTAAAATCGTCAGTTCCATCGTTTTTTCCCATCTAACACAAAACACACAACAACACACACAACGCCACACACACACACACACACACACACAAAACAACACCAAAACACACACACCACAACACACACAACTATATATAAAAATATATTACAATATATAAAATATATATATAAAATAATATTTTAAAAATATATAATATGTATTATATAATGTCCCCACCCCATATCTAACTATCATCTATCTTTTCTATTAAACTATATATCTAATTCTATCAAACTATTATCCCATCAAACTGTCGGTCTGCCGTCCCATCAAAGGTTTTCATCTTTAATTTATTTGTCTTTTATGGGACAAGCTTAAAAAAAAATTTTTCGTCAGGTTTTTATCCATGTGCATCAACATTTTCCCCCCCTCGTTTTTTCTTCTCATTCTCTTCATTTTATTTTTTCCCTTTTTTCCTTTTAATCTGTCTCCCCTTTATTTTTCCGGGATTTTGTTTGTTCCCTGTGAATTTTTTTTTTAAAAATAATTTGGGTTTGGGAAAGATCGTTTTTTTTGTTTTTTTAAAAAACCAAAAAAACCCCGCACACGCGCCACTTACACCACACACAAAAAAACACACACCACAAAAACACACACTTCCGGTTGTGGGGCGCGCCGCGAGTCGGCCAAATAGTAAACCCAACACAAACAAAATTTAAAATCACATAAAACTAAAACCCGGGGAAGCAAAACGCACGCAAAAAAAAAAACACACACATACAAACAAAACCCCGCCCCGCGTGCGACACCCCTATACATACATAAAAATAATACGGGACACACGGAAATTTCTTCCCCCACACCCCAAAAAACAAAAACACACACACACACAAAAACAAAAAAAACACAAAACCACACACACACCCCCCCCACAAAACCAAAAAACACAAAAAACACACACAAAAACACAAAAAAACGCATCACAAAAAAACAAAAAAAAAAAAAACAACAAAAAACAAAAACGGTTGATTATCTTTACCCCGAAAAAAACATTTTCCCTTGTTGAAACGTTTTTGTTCGGTAGCCCCATTTTTAAGGTTGGACTGCTTGGTTTACCCCCTGTTTTTTTTGGAGGGTTTTTTAAGGGTTTTTTTTTCCGTTTTTTAGCAATGTCTTCCCGATTTTCCTTTTTCAAATGGGGTAAAATTCCCGAAAAAAAACTGCCTTTTCCCTCTGATTAATTAAAGGGCCCAACCGGGCCTTTACGAAAAATCCACAATTGGATGATTAAAAGGAACAAGTTTTCGCTTAAAATGCAGAAAAAAACCGAAAGCTTTTGCCCTTTTAAGGGTTTCCGGAAAAAACAAACTGTCTGCCCCTCAGAAACTTTCCCCCAATTGAAAATTTTGGCCCAAAACCTTCCCCCTAGCCACTGCCCCGTGAAATATCTTTTGGGTTTTTATCCAAACAAACAACACCTCCACCGCAAAAAAAATTTAATCACCCAACCCCGCCATCGTGCTAAATATTAAAATTAAAGGGGGTATTAGTGGGAATTTGGGAAAATACCTATCCACAATGCAAAATCCAAAATATTTAAGTCCCCTCTTATCTCAGGCTGACTAAATTCAAACTCTTCCTTGGGCGGTTTTGAAATCAACATTCCCCTCCACCCCGTTAACGTATACAAAAAATTTGTTCTCGCTTGTCTCGAAAGAAAAAAAAAGTCTGAAACACATTTCTTCCTTTTTTTTGCGAAACCCCCCCACTTTTGGGGCCCCGTGTCACGAAAGTTAAAAATAAAAAAAGGGCAATTTCCCTCTGTTTTTTCAAATGTCTCCAAAAAAAAAAAAACCTTTTCCACCTTCTGTGAATTTTTCCCCCCCTTCCCCCCTGTACACACCTTTTGGGGTCCCTTTCCCTCTGCTGCAGGGTACCCTTTTGTTTACGAAAAACCCCAGAAAATTTAACCAATTCCCCCAGTCGGCCCCTTTGCTCTTTTTTTTTAAATTTTCCCTCCCCTTATCTGGGAAATTTCTCCCTCTCCCCCCTTTGTCAAAAGCCCCAACCCCATTTTTCAAATTTCAAATCCCCCTCAAAAAAGCATGTTTTTTCAAAACAAAGACTTACCCCCCCCTTTTTCCCTCTCATTTCGTCCCTTAACCCCCCAACCCCCGAAACTCCCACCAAACCCCGGGCCAAAAATAACAACCTCTGTTGCCGCGCCGCGCGCGCGCGCGCGCCCTGGGGTGGGGTGTGGCGTAATGTGCGTAGGGGCGCGCCGGGGGTGTATACCATTTAAATTTTTAAAAACCTAAAAATTGTAACTTGTTTTAAATTTTTTTTCAGGTGGGGTGAATGCAAATGCTTTGAATTTTTTTTGCAAGATAAAGCGCTATTAAATTCAAATTTGTATAGTATATTTGTAGTATAGAACTAGTAGTAGTAGAAATAGTTTTTGGTATTATAATAATTATTAACAAATTTTTATCATTTTAAATTATTTGAATGCAGTCGTTTTGGCATTAAAGGGTGCTTTCCCTCGATAAAAAATTAAAACTAACTGATTTAAATTAAAAAATTTATTTATTTTTACTTTGTTTAAATAATGAATTAAAATTAAAAAATTTTTAAAAAAACAAATTTTAAAAACTATTTAAAACCCCAAAACACCAAAAGATTCAAACATTTCCCTTTTTTTAATTTTGTTCCTTCTTTCTTTTTTATTTTCCTTTCCCTTATCCCCCCCTCCCCTGCATCCATCCCAAAATTTTAACCCTGCAATTTATTCAATTTCCCTTTAAAGTAATTTTTTCCCCCTCTTTTTCTCTCCTTTTTCGTTTTTTTCTTTTTTTGCCCCTATCTCCTCTGCCAGCCACCTCTCCCCACTCCCCTTTTTTTTTTAAGCAGGTAGCTAAAGTGCCACAGCCAAATGCCCGGAAGTACAAGTCCAAAACTTCCCCCTGGGGTTCTCAGTCAGTCCCAAGCGCCTGACCTCCCTTTACCCTTTCCCCGCCTTTATTGGGAAACAAAGCGGGGGGGGGAAAATGGAAAATTTTATTTCTTCGCCTTTTGGAAATCCCCTTTTTCCCCTTGATTTTTGTTGCGTTTTTTTGGGCCCCGTTGCTGCTGCCTGCTGCTGGGGTTTTTTCTTTTTTTTACGTTTTTGCTTGTAAATCGTTCCTCTTGGGGTTTTTGTTTTCCCCTAGTCTTATTGTTCTTTCTTTTTTTTTTCCTTTTTTTTTTTTTTTTTTTTTAAAAATTTTTGGGGTGTTTGTTGTCGTTTGCGGGCCGTTTTTATTAAATTTTTCGTTGTAGTTTTTTAAAATTTTTTAAATATTTTTATACCAAAAAGGCCCCGGGCGGATTTTGCTGCGTGAAAATTTGGGCTGCTCTCCCCCCAGAAAGAGCCTGAGGGCCAAAAAAGAAACAGCGCCCACCCCAAATTTTTTTTTCCTGCTGCAGGGGTAGTTATTTTTCCCCGTCATATAGCTTTTTTTTCAAATGATGGGGCCCGGGGAAAAACCCCTTGTTGCCGTGGGTTTTCCCTTTAAAAGGCGTTAAAAAAAAATAGGGTTCCCACATGGGGTCTTTGGCTTATCGTGTCCCCCAAAAAACTATTAAAACCCCGACCCCCCCACCTGGTCTAATGGATATGGGGGGGGAGTTTTTTTGGGCCCAAAAAGGGGGGGGTCAAAACCCCCCGCACACTTCCGACCCGGACTTTTTGCTTTTTAAAGGGAGAATCGTTACCCATTTTAGGAAACCCCCGGTGTTGCCCGCTGCGTTTCTGGTTTTTGTTTTTTTTGCGGGTGTGCTGTTGTTTCTGCTGCTGCTTTCGTTTTTTCCTTTTTTTGTTCTTCCCTTTTTCTTTTCCCCCTGTTCTCTTTCCCCTTTTTCTTCATGCTTCCCTTTTTCCTTTTTTTATTCTTTTTTTTTCCCCCCGTTTTTCCCTTTTTCCTTTTTCCCTTTTTTCTTTTTTTTTTTTGGTTTTTGTCTTTTTTCCTTTCCTTTTTCTTTTTGTTCTTTTTTTGTTCTTTCTTTCTTTTCTTGTTCTTTTTTTTGGTTTTTTGTTGTTGTTTTTTTCTTTTTTCTTTTTTCTCTTCTTTTTTGCTTCTTCTTCTTCCTTTTTCTTCTTCAATGCATTTTTTCTTTAGGGTTTTTTTGTTGCATACCCTTTGGTTTTACTATTTTTTTTCCCCTTTTTTAACCCCCGCTCATCGTTCTCCCTGTTTGCCTTTCGTTTTGTTTTTTTTCTGTTTATTTGATATGTGTTTATTAAAAGTTTTTGCTTTGTTTTACCAAAATTTTCCTTTTAGAAATTTATTTCCCCCTTGGGCTTTTCCCTCCTTTCATTGTTGGGTTCCTTTGATTTTGGTTTTTTTTATTTTTGGTTTTTGGGCTTCTTGGGCCATCTTTTTTCTTGAAAAAAAGCAGTAAAAAAATGCAGGAAAACGTAAAAGAAAAGGTTTAATTTTGCTTCAGAGGGGAAAATAAAGAAGGGGAAGAGAAGGAAAGAGAGAGAGATAAGGGGGAATGGAGAGAGAGGGGGGAAAGGGGGGGGAGAGAATACCCTGTACAAAAGAGACCCGAGAGAAAAAGGGGACAGAGCAAAAAAAGAGCGAGCGAGAAAGAGATAGACAGGAAAGAGAGAAAAATGAAAAAAAAGGGGAAACAATTTTAAACTAATCATGACCTTTTTCCCCCACATTTGTTATTTTCAGCCACAATCTTTTTTTATAATTATGTCTTATTTTAGTTATGACTGCAAAAATTTTTTTTGTATGCAAAGGGCTTTCTGTTCTTTTTTTTTTTTTGTTTTTTTCCCTTTTCTTTTTTTTTGCAAAGGGGGAACCTCGGGCCAAAGGCCAAACTGAACCTTCCCAAATTTTTGAGAAATCGAAAGGGTTTGTTCCCCCCCGGGCCCGTGCCCGAACTGTTCTATTCACTATTCCCGGGGTGGGGGTTGCAAGACAAACAAAAAACACCTTACAAAAACCAAACTTGCCCCGCACAAAAATCCGAAGCAAGAAAAAGAAAAGAAAGGGCCCCCAAAAGAAAACATGGGTTTTTCCCCAAAACAAAAAACTGGACCGCCCAACCCCTTTCAAAATCCCTTTCTTTTCTTTTGCCACACAGGATCGGGGGAAGAAGGAAAAAGAAACCGTTGCGAAAAATTTTCTCATTCCCCCCTTTCGTCCTTTTGGGGACATGGGACTGAGTGAGTGGGGGTGAGGGGGGGGGGGGGAGTGGTTTTTAAAAATGCAATCTTTTTGAACAGGGAAAAAAAGCAGTTCCGCTTTGAAACCCCCTTTTTAAAAACGCATTTGGAAAAAAAAAAATGTACAGCAAAAAGCCAAAAAAGGGAAACAAACAAAACCTGCCCCCCCGGCAGTTTTTTTTCGTTAAAACGAGCTTTTTGCGGGGAAACAAGAAACTTTTTTTTTTGGGGCAAAAGGGAAAAGGGAGTTACAATGAAATTGTTTTTGCAGGTTTTTTTTACCATTTGGGAGCAGCTTTTCAAAAATTTTTACCCCACAAAAAAGCTGCTGTAACTGTAAAATGGTGCACCAAAACCCCGATGCGTTTTTGTACAGTGCAAATGGGATTTCAAATACAAAAAAAAAAAAAAAACCCCCAAAAACAACACAATAAATGCAGCAAATGCCTGCAAAACCAATAAAACGCAAAAAAAACGTTACAAACAATGCAATGCAAATATAAAAAAATGAACAATAAAGGAAGTTTTTTCTCTATTTAAAAACTTCCCCCCCCCCCCCCCCCCCTTTCCCCTTTTTTTTTGTTTTTTTCTTTTCTACCCTTCCCCCAAATTTACTGAAGTCATGTAAAATTATAAAAAAATGAGATACCCAAAAATGCCGTTTAAAACAGTCACAGAAAAAATGGTGTGCACTTCTGAAAAATATCAAAAATCATTAAATAACGGCAAAGGTTTTCTTTGATAATTCCCTTTTTATAATGAAAGGGATAATGTGCGTATGTAAATAAATTAAAAAAAATAAAATTGTATATTTTTTGCCCGATTTGCTTTGCAAGATATAACGCTATACCAAATTTTATTTATATATATAAAAATATAATATAAAAAAAGTTGTGTGTGTGTGGTTTTGTGTGGTGTGGTGTGTGTTTGTGTTTTGGGGTGTGTGTGTTATGTGTGTGTGGTGTTTTGGTGTGTGGTGTGTGTTTTTTTTTTTTTTTTTTTTTGTTTGTGTGTGTGTGTGTGTGTGTGTGTGTGTGTGTGGGGTGTGTTTCCCCCTTTTTTTTGGAAACTGCATGGGGGTTATAAACCCCCAAAACCAAATACATATCCCCCAAAAATTAAAAAAGCTTTTTACTTAATTATCGGCTGGATTACGAAGACTAAATTTCGCTTTTAAAAAACACGTCTTAAATGGATTAAATGAATGAGCAAAAACAGAAACTAACTATAAAAATGCTAAAAACCCCTCAAAGAAGACAAAAGGGGTTAAGCTTTTGGGCCCCAAAAAAGTGGCTTTTAAACCCCCCCCCAGAAAGGGAAAAGTTTCGTCCAAATAAAAGTGGGTTTTTAAATATTACCCAAATAGTATGGGAATATAAAATTTACAAAATTGGGTAATTTTAAGGAAACTAAGGGGAACATATATTAAAATTTTTACATAAAATATCAAAAAAGCAAAAACAAATCTGGCAATATAAATTTAGTATTTTTTCTTTAAAATTCCCCGTTTTTTTTTCTTTCTTTTTTTCCCGAGAAAAGCAGGTATCCCTTTCTAGTGTATGCCCGATAAAATTTATATTCCATCCCCCCATAAAGGGCCCCGACCCTTTTATCAAAGCCTGGCTTTATTTTTTACACCACCTTTTCCCCGAAACCTTCATCTAAAACCCTTTTTTTTTTGTGTGTGGTTTTTGTTTTCTAGCTCTGAATAAAAAAAATTTTATTTTGAAAAATTTTTTGACTTAAAATTTTTTTAGGGACGGGGGGCCGATGAATTTCCCCCAAAAAAAGGGAGAATAAGGGGGTGTTTTTGAACATTATGTGCTGTGGGTGTATAACATTTGTATTTTGACAATTTTAAAACTTTTAAATGAAATAGGCATTAAAACCCGGGTTACCCTCTTTCAAATAATCAATTTTAAAAATTTAAAAAACGATGTTTTGATTTTTTAAAAAAATTTTCCCCCCGGGGGAGAAAGTTTGTATACCCCAAAACTTTTCCCAAAAAAAAAGCAACGAACAACCCAAAAACCCGAACTACGAAAAACCAAATTAAGCCTTTTTAAAATTCATGAAAGTTTGTTCCCGTATTTCAAAAACGGAAGGGCCCTTACCCCAAGTATGGGATGCAACCAAATTTAACAAAAAAGAAAATAAAGCAAATGATTTTCAATTTAAAGTTTTGGAAATGGCCCTTTTTCTTTTTTTTTTGCACACAACGCAAGTTATGTGAAAACAAAGGGAAAAAACCAACCCTAAA
Organism: Rapana venosa; assembly: GCA_028751875.1. Classification (NCBI taxonomy): domain Eukaryota; kingdom Metazoa; phylum Mollusca; class Gastropoda; order Neogastropoda; family Muricidae; genus Rapana; species Rapana venosa. The sequence continues at coordinate 65,887,884 of CM054146.1, read as the reverse complement.
AAGAAAAAAAATCAAGAGCATCAAAAAAAACCCCAAACTATTATTGCTGACATCATATTTTGGGCATTTAAAAATTTGATAGCAGAAAATTTTAACAAGATGTCCCCGTTCGGGAATTTTTTAAACCCCTCTATCTAGGATTGCTTCTTCAAAAGGCAGCGCTCTCTTCTTTTTCAAAAAGGGGGGTAAACATTTTCCAAATTTAAAGCCGATGAATATTGAAATCCATTCGCCAAAAAGGACCCCAAGTTCATCCAAAACATGCGAGTTACACCCCCTTCCCCTGACCCTTTACTAACCCCCTTTCTGTGTGTGTGTTCTGACTTTTCCCCTACTCTGAGATAGGAATCTTTTTGATTTTGTTTTTAAATTGTATGTGGAACTTTTCTCGGGTTTTTTTTTTTTTGGGGGGGCTCGGTGGTTTAGCATAATGAAAAAAAAAGTGTGGGTTACTTTGTGTGTGTTGTGTTGTTTTTGGGGTGCGTGCGTGTTGGTGTTTGGTAGTGTTAGTGGATTTTTTGGGAGTTTGTTTGTGAGTGGGTGTTAGTGTGGGGTGTTTTGGGGTATTTGTTTGGGTGTGGTGTTGGTTTTGTTTAAGGGGGCGGGGTGTGTTTGTGTGTGTTTTTTGTGGTTTTGTGGGGGTTTTTTTTTGTGGGGTTTTTGCTTTTTTTTGTGTGTTTTGTGTGTGTGGTTACTAGACATTAAATGGAGACTAAGATGCACCAAGAGGGAAATGCGGGTCTCCCGAAAAAAGACACATCTTTTGTAGGGCAATTTTTTGGGGCATTTTTAATTTGGGGGTTACGTTCTACCCAGCTTCATTGAAGGGGTTGACGCCCTTTTGAAATAAAAAAAATAACTAAAAAACTGTCCTAAAACCCTACTAATGACAGGGATTTTTCCCGTTACCCACACATCACAATGCCCCAAACTCCAGCCCGAAGGGAATGTACTACAGAAATTTGTTTTTTAAACTACGCCAAAAACAAAATGCAACATAAATGTTACAAAAAAGGGTTCCCCGGAAGAACATTTAAAACCAAAAATTTAAACAGTAGGAAAAACCAAAATAGCCAAAATGATTGGCCCCTCTATTTCTTACTGCTTAAAATTTAAATGGCAGCGCTCTCTCCCTTTTTCCCGGGGAAAAGGGAAAAAAAAAAATTTTTTTTTTCCCCAAAACCCAAAAAAAAAAGGGGCCCAAAAACCCCCGACCCCCGGGGGGGTTTTTTCCCCAAAAAACCCCCCCAAAAAAATTTTTTTTTAAAATTTTTTTTTTTGGGAAAGGGGGGAAAAACCCCCCAAAAAAGGGGGGGGGGGCCCCTTTTTTCCCCCTTTTTTGGGGGTTTTTTTTTTTTTTTTAAAAATTTGAAAAAATTTTAAATTTTTTAAAAAAAAAAACCCCCCTTTTTTTAAATTTTTAAAAAAAAAAAAAATTTTTTTTTTTTTTTTTTTGGGGGAAAAAAATTTAAAAAAAAAAAAAAAAAGGAAACCCTTTAAAGGGTTTAAAAAAAAAAAAAAAAGGGGCCCAAAATTTTTTCCCCCTTTTTTAAATTTTAGGTTTTGGGAAAAAAAAAACCAAAAAAACCCCCAAAAAGGGTTTTTTAAAAAAAATTTCCCTTTTTTTTCCTTTTTAAAAAAAAAAAAAAGAATTTAAAAATTTTTTGGAAAAAAACCGGGGCCCCCCAAAAAAAAAATTTTTAAAAAAATTTTTTTTTTTTAAAAGGAAAAAAGCCAAACCCTTTTTTTCCCCCCCCCCTTTTTTTTTTCCCCCCCCCCCAAAAACCCAAAAAAAAATTTTTTTTTTTTCCACTTCCCCCCCCCCCCAAGGCCTTTTTAAAAAAAACCCCTTTTTTTTTTGGGGTTTTTTTAAAAAAAACCCCCTTCATCTAAAGGTGTTTTGTGTTTATTCTGAATCTCTCCACCTCTGAAATATGAATCTTTTTTGATTTGATTCTGACTATTGTTGTGGAACTTTTTTTTTGTGGGTAGGGGGATGACGAATCCATATCAGCAAAATATGTGTATGCGTGCGTGCGTGAGGGCGCGTGCGTTCGTGCTTTCGTGCGTGTGTGTGTATGTGTGTGAATATGTGCGTGTGTTATGTTATGTGTCATACATTAGTATTTTGACGTCTGGACACTTTTTCATGAAACAAGCAGAAAAAATGGCACCCTCTGTTTTAAGTATCAAGTCATTACAACATAATACAAGTGACTGCATGAGTTTTGTTTTAAATGATTTTTCTTGAGGCAAAAGATTGTGTGTGATACAAGAAATATTTTGAAGGAATGCGACACACCTTAATCAGAAAACTGATCTAAGACAAAATAAATTAAGTATAGTAACTCAGTGTCTAAGTTGTATTTCAATTACAATAGCTGGATGACCTAATATCTAGTATGCATGTAACACAATAACACTATTTAGGAAGTCTAAACGCAATGATGAACTGTTCAACTTTAAAAAACAAGATGCATCATTTATATTTGCACATAAGGGCAAGTTATGTCAAAAGATATCCGCATATCAAGTTGAGAAAAAAGAAGTCAAGAGCCACACAGACCAGAAAATAATCTTTTTAGAGAGAAATATCGGAACATATATTTAGACAGAAGAACATTTCAGACAGCCAATCATTCTGGCCATCTATTCAGTATTGCTTCTTTAAATGGCAGCGCTCTCTCCTTTTCCAGAGAAAAGCGGGTATCATTTCCAGTTTATGCAGATGGTATATTGATATTCCATCTCGCCATAAGGACCCAG
>CM054146.1:65847618-65882618 GCA_028751875.1 Rapana venosa | reverse complement strand
AGAGAGAGAGAGAGAGAGAGAGAGAGAGAGAGAAGAGAGAAGAGAGAGAGAGAGAGAGAGAGAGAGAGAGAGAGAGAGAGAGAGAGAGAGAGAGAGAGAGAGAGGAGAAGCGAGAGAGAGAGAAAATTAATGAAGAAAAACAGAAAGAAAGAACGAAAATGAAGATGAGGAGAGAACTGAAAAAAGATATATTGAGAAAAATAGGATATTCCATCAGACATAAAATAAAGGGAGGCTGGTTATGTAATTATTATGCATGAATAGCCTGAATTAAAGAGTGAACTTACAGAAGGATGATATTGCTATCCACTGAGAACTCCATAAACAAGGAATATTGCATCCATGCATTTTATATCTTGCATGTATGATGCTGATGATTTACATGTGTTATTTAAAAAAAAAATTCATTCACAAAATGTACAACATGTATTATGCATTACAGATAAAAAAGACAAGTTCGCAAACGTAAAACAAAATGTCTGCATGCATATATTGACAACAGCACTGGAAATGGTTGTTGTGGCAAGTTTAAATAATGAGCAAAAATACGATAGAATCCATAATCCCATTTGCAGATTGCTTGAGACTGTACCAAGTTTCTGCAGAAAGAAGTTGTATAGAAGAAGTGTATTGACTGCAGTTGGGCTTGGGTACTGAGCTCCTCTGGTGCAATCAGGTACTGTTGCTATGCGGAGGCAGATTAACTCTGATGTCTGAAGCACCCTGAAGACCAATGTGTAAGTTATTACTGTGGTATTTTAAAGGGTATTTCTCCCTGATATCAGCATTTGTTCTGAGCCAACTGCATACACTTCCTTTGACATGTAACCAAGGTCATGTTCAGATACCCACGATCACAACTCCCATTTTAAACTTGATGCAGTCTTTCATAAAAGAATAAGCTAGCTTTACCCAGAGGTATGTATGATCAAACAAACCCAGCTAGTAATCAGCTCCCGGTACAGGAACTAGTCCTGCCAGCATTGACTAGTCAAATCTATTTTCCATGTATGTGTCTACACAGTGTTAGAATGATCCCCAGTGGATCTGAAGAGGAACATGGACTACATTAGTTTTAAGACATATCCTTCTGTAAAATACTTGTCAGGAAAGACACACAGATATGCTGTTTGAGCATGGACTCTCCAGTTTTCATTAGTACTGGTTTTCACCTTCAGCTCCCCTCCTCTCTGTGCTGTCTCTCTCTCTCTCTCTCTCTCTCTCTCTCTCTCTCTCTCTCTCTCTCTCTCCTCTCTCTCTCTCCTCTCTCTCTCTCTCTCTCTCTCTCTCTCCTCTCTCTCGCATTCGCAGAGATTCCCTTATACCTAAAGAAACTGGTATAGTTGTTTATATTCATCACTCAGTTCAGTTCAAAAGAGTTAAAAGTTTAGAACAACTTCATATAGAAACGATTTGGATTGAAATTAAACTAAGGAATTCCAGACCAATTCTTTTATGTTTTCTTTACAGAAATCCCAAAGAAAAAGCAGAGTGGATTGATCACTATATTTTAATGATGGATAGCATAGATAAAGATTATGATGATATTGTTTTATTAGGTGACTTCAATATTGATTTATTAAAACCTAATAATCATTGGATACACACAACTGAATCTTTCAACTTGAAACAATTGATAACTATACCAACTCGTATTACAAATATTTCAAAAACTTTAATAGATCATATATATGTTACAAATAAAAACACTATTATAGAGATAAATGTTCCACTTTCCGGTTGCAGTGATCACTTCCCTATATGTATAACATGGTCCAAAAAGGGAGTAAAAATTCCTAAAGCTAGCCATAAAACTATAACTTTTAGGAATTTCTCACACTTTAACAGCAACGTTTTTCTACAGGACCTTCTGAATTCACGTTTGAGTGATGTTTATCAAATTACTGATCCTAATATAGCCACTGAATATTGGTATTCTATCTTTTATAATGTTTATAATAAACATGCTCCACTACAAATTGAGAATGATAGAGAGAGATAGAGAGAGAGAGAGAGAAGAGATAGAGAATTAAAGGTAACGAGCTACCAATCAAACAAAAGAAGACAAACAAAACGCAAAAAACTATTGAGAAACATCTTGCCAGTAACCTATTTCCCATAAACAACACACCCACTCCACCTCATCCCTTCCTTACAGAGGCCAAACCAACGCCCCCTATGCAAGGCAAACAATTAGTGTAGCATTTTTGTGTTGGACTTTATCGAAAAAAAAATCAACCAAAAAAAACAAGCAACAAAAAATGACACAGGACCCATACCAGCTTGCCTGCAAGGTTTACAGGGCAGTATTGATGAAGTGCACACAAGGAGACTTTCCATTAAAGATGTAGGGGAGGAGGGAAGGACAAGGATGATTTATTTTCTATTTATTTATTTATATTTTTTTTTTGGGGGGGGGGCGGGATTAAGGAAAGTTGCATGTTGGGGCACAGTATGTGGTTTCAATGTCCGCCTTGATGGCATCATATCAAGAAGAAAGATATTTCTTTTGATAGTGCATGTGGGATATATGTCCTTAGCATCTGTTGAAAACTAGATGGTGTCTGTCTCTGTCTCTGTATCTATTTGTCTGTCTCTGTCTCTGTATCTATTTGTCCTCTATCTATCTCAAACTCCCTCTCTTTTCCTGTTTGAACTATTACTACTTACAACATTGGAATAACTACATCTATTTTACAGCTTGAAAATATGTTTCTTAATCTGAAATCAATTCACTTCTTCTTGGTTTATATCTTGTAGTGTCTGTTTATAGCAAACACGCACACTAAAAGTAAATATATTAAACCATTACAACATTTATACTTGACTCATTTACAGATGATGGAAAGTGTTCTCTATGTCTGTTGCTCTGAAATTTGATTAATATTGGTTTCTTTAGTAATTTTGCTTTCTGTACCATGAAGAAATAGAACATATTATGGAATCTGATAAAATCAAGAGGAAGAAAAGCGGGGGCGGGAAAAAAAGACACAGAAGGGCACACAATAAAAAGAAAAAAGGAGATAACACAATGGATGAAATTAATTTTTTTTTTTTAAAAAAGATAGGGAAAAAAAAAAAGCAGGAAAACAAAAAAAAAAGGGTTAAGAAAAAACACCTAGAAAAAAGAAAATGAAAAGACACCTAAAAACAGGCTATGTAAAAAATAAATCAGAAACGCATACAAAACCAAAAACAAAACAAATAACCTTAAAGGGATCACAACCTTACCGAGCCAAAAACCACACCCACATTTCCATGCCATAGTATGTTTACATTTTTATTTTTTCTAAAGGCAAAAATAAATAGTAAAAAGTTCACACCAATCAACAAAACAAAAAGCAGAGAAGCACACCAGGCTTGCTATGCCCGCATGATTACAGCACTCTCAACTCTCACTCTCTCTCTCTCTCTCACCCTCGTCTCTCTCTCTCGGATCTTACTCATTCTCTTTCCTCTTTTTTCTCTTTTTACTTTCTTCTCTTTCAATCTTTCAACATTTTATGATGGCACACAAAAAGAATCTTTCCTTTCTCCCTCCAAATGTCTAATTCCATTTCCATCCTTTCTTTCCTCCCCCCACATAAAGATGTGGAGAAGGGGAAGGGGAGATTGTTTTCTCCTTTGTTTGATTTTTAGAGAAGGAAACTGCATGTTGGGTTGCACAATGTGTTTTTCAATATCCCCGCAATGATGGTATCTGTATTGAAGGTGAAAGATCTTCGATCTGAGAGTGTCCCAGTTTTATATGTCCTGTGTGCATCTGTTAGAAACAATGCTACCTTGAGTGTGTGTGTAGTGTGTGTTTGTGTGTGTGTGTGTGTGTGTGTGTTGGGGTATGTTGTTTGGACCTTTTTCAATTTTAACGCGTCTGTTCACATTTAGTGATATTAGACGCCCCCCCCCCACCCGGGGCGGGCCCCCCCCGCCCCCCTAACGCCCCCCCCCCCCACGCCCGCCCACGCCCCCCCCCAACGGAAAAGAGAAACGAGAAACGCCCCCACCGCCCCCCGCCCCCCCCCCTCCCACCCATTTCCCTCCCAAAAGAAAAACCCCCAAACCAAACACACATAAAAAAAACCCAAAAAAAAATAAAAAAAAAAAAAAAACCGGGAGATGTTGGATGATGTTTTAAAAAAAAAATATATATATATAATAGTTCGAAAAACTTGCAATGATGCGACAGAATTTAAAAAACAACAAAAAAAAAAAAATAAAAAAAAAAAACCCAACAAGTCATTAACGTTAATGTAACTATAACAAATGTCCGCTATGTGACGTAACAAAGACCTTTCACAATTTCAAATGCAATTTTAAATACTGAATAAGCTGGTGAGTGAGTTTCAGAAAAATGGGGCATGAAAGGGTTTTAAAACAACTCATGGCAGTCAAAAAGTATATGAGTATTAGTGAAATTCTCCAACCCCACAAACAGAGGCATTTACTCTTTTTGCTGAATTTGGTTATCAATGCATATAGTTTCATCTATAGAATAAAGTATTAATTCACCTTGACGTAAAACACACTTGTACTAACTTCCTCTGAATGGTTCCCCACTGTTAGATTAGGGTATTGAATTTGCGGTTACCTAGTTAAAAGTCTCTCATTTGCTGATATACAATCAGTGACCTTTCTCCATGATTTTGTTCTAGAAGCTATACCCTACTTCGTAAGGATAAAGGCACATGGCAATTCTATTGCATCCCGTCCATGTTTGCACCCTTTTTTGCAGCTCTATCCCGCCCACAACATTTGGAAAGAACCCAGTGTGTGAAGTCACCCAACAAAAATTCACTACTTAGCCCTCATAAGGTTAAGAGATGTATGACATGCTTAATCCTAATTAATGAATTTCGAAGTATTTCCATGTACATGGCGATTTTAAAGCATACAATGTGCCGAATTTTAGAATCAAACGCAAACGAAGAATTTGAAAATACTCAACGGCAAATCAAAGATACAAGTAAGACCCATTAGTATTGCTAACAAAGTTCTCTGTAAATATCGAGTGAATGTTTACCATATAATATGATATTCATTTTTAAAAAAGCTGGGATAACAAAAGCAGAACCTGTATCTTCGTTGATTAATCCTAGGCGTGTCCATCTGTATAAATTTGGTACAATGTACAAACACATTTTAAGATGGAATGGGAATCGTGACATCAGCAAACCATTATATTTGGTTGTCCATTCTTGTTTTTCATAGACAACCTCTATATCAAAGTGTGCTTTATATTATTCACTCCCATGATGGCAAGGTAAGATTGCTTCTCGTGTGAGTCCAAGCTGTGTTGATTTGACTTCAGAGATTTCTACCAGATCAACACATATGTACTTATTATGGGGCATAAAAGAGATATATATTTTCGCTCTTTAGTAAAATAAAAACTCTGATTTCACCTTCCATTTTCTTCTGAATAAAGTTTTCTGTCGTTTTGTTTCTAAGACAATAAATATTAGCACATGCAGTTGACGTAATCACACTAAAGGCAATATGCCCGAACTTTCGTTTAAAATGTCCCAAAGGGCTGAGGCGTGAAAAAGGCACACTCCAAGAGCCCGTCTGTAATGCTGTTGCAGTCCTATACTTTGTAACTTATAAGTAGAATACTTAGGGCGCACTGAAAAAGACTCATGACCATAACGATAATTTAGACCGAATAGGGATGTAGCTAAATGAATTCATATAAAATAGTTTCTTGTGGCCGCCCCAAACGAGTTAACTATTATACCATCTTCAAAAAGTTTAAGCCTTTCGTTTGCTTTAGTTAAATTGTCTTCGATATGTGCATTCAAAGTTAGCTTAGAAGTGAGATAACACCAAGAACATTACTGGGTGGTCTATATACTGCATCAGGTTAGGGTCCCAATTCTACATGCTGGTAGGTCTTCTGAATTACTTCCATTGTTAAAAAGCAACAGTGTATAAAACGTTTTAATTCTGTGGATAAAGTAAATCCATTTTCGAGCATATAAGTTATCGATGTTTGTTAAGGCTGGTTCTGGTATAACCTTTTTATGTATTTTAAAGAAAAAAACAACCGCACTTTTGGTGTGTTCGTTTCAAGAAAACATGTTCATCCTCATACATATATCACTGCAATATTGTACCTAAGAACGAAAACTTTCCTTCGACAATTTCATAGGAAGAACAAGCAGGCAAAACATTAAATAAAGAGAGGGCGATATATTACAGAACCTTGGGAAGTCACGCCATATAAGAGATCTAAACTAATAATATGATTTTGCTACACTAACCTGTATACTTCTATTTATGACAAAAACACTTTTAATATAGATAATAAAACAATGCCCAGAAAAAGCCCGAAAAATTCTTAAGTTTATGTAGCAACAACTAGAGCAATGCCAAACTGATCATCAAACGCTCGTTTATATTCAAAAATGTTGTCAATAAACGTCTTTCTTCTTGCAAACTGAATATTTATATGCTTTGATAGCTTAAACCAAGTTATCTATGGCAGATCTGTCTTTTCGAAAACCCGCTTGAATAGACCGGATTAATTATTTTTATCACAGAATGTACATCAGCCTTATTAAAAAGAATAATTTCCTCCTTTCCATTCCATTAGCATATGCGCAGTGAGTGAGGTCAAAGCAATTGCCTGTAGCTAGTTATGTCATTTTCTGGGTTTTCTTGTTATGAATACGGAATGACAAAGATTGATTCCAATCCACCAGGCACAACACCTTCAATTCCAAACATATATTGAACCAATTTATGCATAGAAAAAATAAAGTTTTCTGGTAGATGTTTTAAGCATTTCATTAGAAACTGCATCTAACCCGACAGATGTTTTCTATAGTAGAAAGAGACAGTAAAGCATCTCTAACTTCATCCACTGAAATTGGAGCATTAATGCATGAACTGTTGTCAAGATTGGGTCATTAACTCTGTTTTATTATCCTCTTCTGTTCAATAGTTCCAACACTTAAGTGACAATCTTCAAGACGCATCGATTTTGAAAACATATCTGCAAACGCCTCTGCTTTTCCTTAATTTGATGGGAATTCTTTTTTTTTCCAAGTCTCACTGGACAAGTTTGTGTAACTAACGCCAGTTTTTCATTTCATGAAATTTTTCCCAAACCTTTTTAAGGTCCTAATGATTTGAAATTTCGGGTGGTACAAAAAAGAAGTCCAAAGACTGTCTCTTAGCCTGACTACAACAAGTTTACAATGATTTTAGCTTGTTTCTGTTTAAATGATTTCTAGTTTTACTTTTAGATAAATTTAACATTGAGCGTTTTATTTTTAACTGCTTCCTCACATCAGGGTCCACCAGATATTTCCCTTGATGTTTAATTTATTTTTACGGTATTAAATTTTGGGGAAGATAAAGTGGCAGCATTAAGAATGGTCTCCAGTAAAAACTGGAAATAAAAGTGGTACAATGTTGTCAGTGTCAAGCTGTCCAGTGTTGTAAACTGCAAGGATTTCTTTCAACTTCTGCCAATCAGCTTTTATATAGTTTAAACTTGAGATTATGTCTTTCTGAGTGTCACAGAAAGTTGTTGTTTCCACAAACGTTTGTGATAATAGGCAGGTGAACACTGCAATGGGTCATTATATATGTTTACCACACACACACTGGAGCTAATGCAGGAGACACAAATGACAGATCTCTAAGGCTGTTGTCTTTAGTGACAAACAATGTCTGGGATTCTTGTGACACTAGCCGTCAATTAGCAAGCACTAGACACGAGTCGACTATGTTTCTACCAAATCGATATGAGATATTTTTCTACATATCCATTATCCGAAGGGTGCAGTGGCATTAAAATCTCCTGCAATGACCACTTTTCATTATCTTTAAGGTTTGTATCACTCAGTATTCAGATCATTTGTCCCTTGGGCAGATATACAGACACAGATATTTAATTATTATAATTCTTTTTCCCAAAACTTACTCGGCTGCAACATGAAAATGTATATTTCTGGGATCTGGTTAGGCACTGGTGAAGGAACACATGTCAGAATCCACCCCTTCCTGAATGTATATTGGCTGCACTGATTTTTGTTACAGTATCGGACATGCTGAAAGACAGGTGGATAATAATAGCCAGGCACTTGGCAGTTTTACTTTAAGTGTGTGTGTGTGGTGTGTGAGCGTGTAGCGCGGTGTGTTTAACAAAGTAAAACTCTTAATCCTTCAAGCAAAGACAGACTACTACTCTTCCCAAAATTTCTCTGTGCTACATCCATAAAATATCTTTTTTCCCTAACCTCAAATCCTCTTGATCTACACAAAAACTCTCTGCCTAACCCCCACAACCACGAGCCTGTCTAACTTCCATCCATATTTCTCATGCCATCTTCTCAGACAAAGTTCGATACAGTACGCTCCCAGACTGGACAGACTCAATACCAGCCTGCGCCTCCTGAATCCCCATTCAACTGCCAAACTCCACTCTTTTCTTCCATCCCACAATTGAAAAAGAAAACATGACAATCAGAAGGAAAAGACTATAAAATCATGCGACCTTGATCCCATAAAACCAGCTCCTGTTTTCTCACAATGCCTTCCACAACTTGTACCTTTTATCACTAAAATAGAAACACATCTCTTGAGTCGAGGAAATTTTCATCAGCTCCTTAAAAACAGCAATAGTCACACCTCAACAGAAAAAAGCACGACCTCGATCCCAACATTTCTGAAGAATTATAGGCCTGCTCTCAAACTTACCCTTATGCCTCTAAAGTACTAGAAAAAAGTCGTTCTCAAACAGCTCAGACAGTCACGCTTCATTCCATGATTAGCTCCTTCCACTTTCAATATCTCCAATCGCCACAACACATCACCGAAACCAAACCTAGACACACTTTGCATACACTTCTACTTGCTTCTGATGCGGGAAAAATCTCCCTCCTCACTCTTCTTGACTTATCTGCACCTTTGAAACCATAGAACACTCATTCCTTCTTTCTCAGCCTCCAAAATACGTTTGGTATTAACGTCACCAGCCCCCACCTGGTTTACTTCATACCTCACAGACAGGTTCCCGAAAGTTATTGTAAACATAATCCAATCAAAACCTGTCAAAATGAATGTGGAGTCCCGCAGGGCTCAGTCCTGGCCCTGTTCTCTTTAATCACTACAACTGCTGCCACACTCACATATAATAACAACACCCTCTTGATCATCATTTCTATGCCGATTGATACTCAGCCTCAGTGCATGATACAGTTGAAAACGTGCCTTCCTTCTGACAAATATGTCCTACTGCCTTCAAGACATTCAAACTGATGACTCAGAACACGATACAACTTAATGCCGATAAACCGAAGCCATGCGATAGGGACCCAACAGAAAACTTTCCTCTATCGCAAAAACTTCAATAGAAATCGGCAATACTTCAGTTCCTTTGTCACTCTGCGAAATATTTAGGAAGTAATTCTTGACAACACACTCTCTATGAAAATATTCATCACCAGACCTGCCAGTCTTGCTACTAACAATTACGGCGTCATAAGCGCGATTCGCAGTATAATGTCCATTGATCAACTAACCAAGCTTTGTCACATCTCTCAATTCTTTCACGTTTAGACTACTGTAATGCTCCTTTGGATGGCCACCACACATCCATACACTCTCTTCACGCATACAAAACACTGCAGCTCGAACTGGATCCCTAAGAAAAAAAAATCTAACACATTCACTCCTCTACTCGATCTCTTCACATGGCTTCCTGTCCTCACAAAGACTGGAGTAAAAATTAATACCCCTGTATTCAAATGTCTTCCAGAAATCTGCACCACTTTATTCTCTGAAACTGTCTTCATCTGTAACACCCATCGCCTTTCCCATTTGTCAGCCGTAGATACTTAGTGCTTTCGAACAACCCAGAATCAAACAAAACCACGTTGGCCGTCGCTCCTTCTCAAGTTTCTGTCTATCCACTGGACTGACCTCCTTCTTTCATTCGAACAAAAGCCTTTACTTAGATACCTTCAAATCCCTCATCACAACCCACTTATATCCTACCAGAGACATTCGCGCCCCAAGATAGCTTGTCCACGAATTTCACAGCATCTTTTCACCTTCTAAGAGTTGATCCGAGTGTGTGTGTGTGGTTGTGTGTGTGTGTGTGGTGTGTAGTTGTGTGTGTGTGGCGTGCATTAATGGCGTGGCGCGCGCATGTTTTGAAATCTTTGTATCATTATGTTTTGAAAGGAGAGTTGCATGCTGTAAATGAATGAGTGCAGCCTTTCGATTTGTTTGTATTTTATAACAAGATACAGCGCATAATAAATTCCATATATTATTATTATTCTTATAATTTTATCCCCCTCTCTCTCAACTCTCTCGCTCACTCCTCTCTCCATCTCCTCTCTCACCTCTCTCTCTCTTTCTTTCATTCTCCTTTCTATCTTTCATTTAAAAAACTATTACTAATTAAAAAATTGCAATAACATATATTTTACAATTTGAAAAAAAATATTTTTTTACTCAATGCTATTCGGTTTCTTATAGCGATGTCAGTTTTATATACAATCAACACGCTGAGTAAATCACCATTTATGATTGCCCCAATAAAAGATATATATCTTTATCATTATAAAACTGAATGATAAAAATGTGTTATTGTAATGGTTTGTTGTTCGTATTCCTGTAATTGTTTTTTCTTTGTGGGTTTTTGTTTCCTGTATGTAGGAAAAAAAACAAAACACAGATGAAACTGATACAGAAATAGGAGAAAAAAAGAAACAAAGAAAGAAACAAGAAAAAAAAGAAACAGGAAAAAAAAAAAACCAAGAAAAAGGAGAAACAAACAATGAACTAAATCCACACAAAAGGAAAACATAAAAATAAAGCATAGAAAGACTATATTACGAAACAAAAAGGAAATGACTAAAAAACAAATATTGTTTAAAAAAAAAAATTGATTACACAAGAAAAACAAAAAACCCAAACACGAAAACCAAACAAAACAAGTCAAGCAACATAAAACAAAACAACTAGCTACAGGGGTCCAACTTTGCCTTCAGCTTCTTCTTTTCCGCCCAGAACAAAACCACACCCATTTCCATAGCAAGTGTAGTAGCCTTCAAAACTGATTGTGTTCTTTATCTGAAAGAAACAACAACAACAACAACAACCAAAAAAAAACACCAACAACTGCACCAGCTTGCGTGCAAGGTGCAGTTTACTTATTTATTACTTATTTTGGATGGCTCACAAACGCTCTTACTAATGAAGGAAGTGGAACAGGGAGGGGTGTTTCTGGCTTCTGTGGGTTTTTTTTGGCATGAGCAAGTGCATGCCCGAGGCGCAATGGGGTTTCACAATGTCGCCTTGATGGCATGGTATCAAGGTGAAAGGATATTAATCTGAGGAGGGACCAAGGGATATATTAACTTGTATCTGTTACTAAATAATTGTATCTACCTGTCTACCCTACAGCAATGTTTTTAAATTCTATCTGGCTTTCTGCTCTCTCTGTCCCTGTCTCTGTCTGTCTCCAGTCTCACATCTCTGTCTCTCCTCTGTCTTTATCTTTATGCCTCCCCTCTCTTCTTTCTCTCTAATTATTCTCTCATGACTGTCTGACTGATATTGTAATGTGTGTCCTGGTTTCTCTTTCACTAACTGCCTCCCCCCCTCTCTCTCCCTCTCTCCTCTGCCCCCCCACCCCTCTCTCTCTCTCCTGCTCTGCATCACACTCTTTTCATTCTCTCTCTTTTTATTAAAATATTACTACATTAAATAATGCAATAATACATTTGTTTTTACTAGTTTGAAAATGTGCTTTCTTCTTTATCAATACTGGTCAGCTTCTTGTTTGTACTTGAAAGAGGTTGTGGTTTATCACCAACTTATAGACTAAAAGTTAATATGAAATTCCACATACCTAACCCTTCTTGATAATTATATTAAAAAGGGTTCATCTAAGATTTGTTTGCTCCACACACAGAAATTTGTGATTAATAATGGTTTTTTTTTTGTTGAATTTGCGTTCCTGTACCATGATCAACATAACACAAAAAGATGGAGACTCGATAAAAATAAAGGAATAACAAGTAAGAAAACAAAACAAATTAAAGGACAACAAAAAACTAAACTGGATTTTTTTTTTCCAAATAAAAAAAAACAAAAACTAGAGATAATAAGCGAGAAAAAATCTATACATAAAACAACCCAGTTAGAAAACAAAAAGTAAAGACTAAAAAATTTTAAAATATAAAAAATCAATCAGAAAAAAAACCAAACATAAAACAAACAAAACAAATAACTAAAGGTGTTCATTTTGCTTTTAACCTCTTCTCGTCTCCCCCTTCTTAGACAGAGCAAAAACACGCTAACACGCATCACTAGGGTATTAATATTCAAAACATTTTTGTATCTTTATCTAAATAAAAACCGAATTACAAACATAAAACAGACAGAGAAACACACCAGCTTGCCTGTCAGGAGCAGGGCATTGTATTTTATTATGGCACACACAAGAGTCTACTCATGAAGCATGTTTGGAAGGAAAGTAGGGGATTTCGGTTAGTCTTGCTCTCCTTTTATCGTGAGGAAAGTGCATGTGGAGGCACAATGTGGTTTCAAATGTCTGCCTTGAATAGCATTGCTTTGAAGATTAAAGATATTCAATCTGACAGAGGCCTATGGATAATCTAATCTCTGAATTCTGTTACGAAATATCTTTCTTTGTTACATGTGTGTGTGTGTGTGTGTGTGTGTTCTTTAATGAACGTCTGTTTACACAAGGTGGATGAAAGACCAAATATAAGTGTAGCAAATATAAGGAGAACGTATGTGTGTGGCGTGAGGGGGGGGGGGGGTGTGATGTGGTGATATAAGTACAAGCCTTGCGTGCGTGCGTGCGCGCGTGCGTGTGTGTGTGTGTTTACCTATAAGTGTCTGAGCACGAGATTAAGAAGAAAACAACAACAACAACAAAGCAAATATGGGAGGGACAGGTGAGGAGTGGGGAAGGGGGGGGGGGGCAGTTTAAACTGCACAAGAATTAATTACAAAAGATGTCCAACAGACTTCTAACAAAACACTAACTAGCTACACCATAATCCAATTATCGTCCATAATTGTTCAATATGGACATATTTAAATCTTATTACAACTGTAACCAAAAAATCTGGTCGAAGTACTTCAAAATAAAGAAGTGATATGCTTAGTGATGATTAAGTCAGAACCACAATGACAAGTTTTTTTGTTTACACAATCTAGTCCTAAATGCATCCAATCTGAAACCCTGTAGATCAAATACTTCCCCACAAGACTGTTATGAAAATGACACACTCTGACACTTAAAGAATGTCCACGTCAAGAATACTTTCGTTTGCTGGTAGATAACTGTTCCAAGAAGCTTATTTCAGAGAAGTATGCAACTCCTGAAGACAGAGTGGAAGTTCATAAGGTCAGTAACTTCACAGTCCGTGTCCAAGGCAAGCAGCTTTTTTGGCTAACTGTTCATTCTTTCTCGTTGCTGTGTATGCACAAATGTGATGGAATCCAGCAAAAAAGCAAGGGTAGTATCTTCATAAAAGGAATACAAATGTATAGGAGACAAATAAAAAATATTAATATCCCCTCAAACCCCAATATTAAACGGCTTTTAATGCTTGTCAAAAACAGACTTAGAATCAATGCAAAACAGCACCTTAAAATATATTGATATTGCAAATTTTGTTTTAAAAAAAAAATAAAGCCATTTAATATAGCTAAAAGTTCCGCAGTCAGATTGAAAAATCATTGCCTAAATGATAAGCATTATTGCTATTTTCAACATGGCAGAACTACAAAAGTCAGATCCACATTCCCCAGTACCCGACCACAGAACCATCTGTAAAAACCTTAAAATAACCACAATCATGTTTCATTCAATCTGACTCTAGTATTGCAGCGACAGTGTTTGTGTGTGTGTGTTTGTGAGTGTGGTGTGAGTTGTGTTGTGTTTGTGTGTTTGCAGCGTTGTTGTGTGTGTTTGTGGTGTGTTGTCTCTCTCGTCATCTCTCTCGTCTTCATCTCTCTTCTTCTCTCTCTCACACGCTCTCATCGTCTCTCATCTTTCTCTCTCTCTCTCTCATACTCTCACTACCTCATAAGAATCTACATCTCTCTCTCTCTCTCTCTCATCGCTCTCTCTCTCTCTCAATTTTCTCTCTCTCTTCTCTCTCTCTCTTCTCCTCCCATTCTCTCATCGTTTGTCATTTAACCTATTACTTCAAAAACAATAAAATAACTACATTGTTTACTATTTGAAATTATTAATTCTATTTCCTGAAATCGATTCAGGTTTTATTTTTATCCTGTAGAGGTGTCAGTTTAGCCAAAACATCAGACTAAAAAGAAAAATTATGGTGGTATTCCATATTAAACATTAAGAACAACAAGGGTTGCCTGTAATGGTTTGTTTCTCGGTTTAATGTTCTGTTAATATTGGTTCGTTGTAATTTGCCTTTCTTACGCTAAAGAAATCAAAAATATCAAAAGAAACCTGATAACAAAATAGGAAAACACAGATTTAAATAAAAAGAAAAGAAATAACATTTAACAGAAAAATTGGAAATTCAACAGAAAAACAACCAAAAATGGAAAGTAAAATAGTAAAAAAAAAAGACAAAAAAGTTAACAAATTCAATCAGAAAGAACAAGGCAAAGGGTCCAATTTGCCTTTAGCACTATCCTTCCCCCTCCTTACAAGGCAAAACCACGCCCACTTTCATGGTAACAATAGTGTTCACAACATTTCCTTTTCTTTATCTGAAAAACAAAGAACAACAAAAAGGGAGACAGAACAATACCAGCTTGCCTGCGAGGTGCTATGGAGATCTTTCTCATGAAGTATGTGGGGAAGGAAGATTTTTTTCTGTGTTTCCCTTTTTGCGTGAGGAAATTGCATGTAAAGGCACACTGTTGTTTCAATGTCAGCCTTGATAGCATTACATTGAGATGAAAGATATCCATCTGAAGAGTGGCCTGGGGAATATGATGCCTTGTAAAACTGTTTATAAACTATCTTTTATATGGCTGTCCACTTGAGGTGTGTGTGTGTGTGTTGTGTGTGTAAAGTGACGTTACTTCTGAGTGTGTGAGTAGTGTGAGTGTGTCTGCCTGTCTATCTTCGTCTCTCTCTAAGTGTCTGTCCTCTGTCTCCTCTCTCTGTCATTTAAACTATTACTATCAAAACTATTACAATAACTACATTAATTTGACTATTTTGAAAATATTCTTCCTTTACATAAAGCATATTCCTTTTTCCTATAGCGGTTGTCTTTTATAACCAAAAAGCACAATACATAATACTGTTGATTGATGCTCATATAGTTTATTCATTATTAAAGTAAAACACTTAAAAATGGGGTCATGTACGTATATTAGCTCAGTATACCTGGAAATGCCTGGTTTTTTTTGCGAGTTTATGTTTTCTTGTATTGAGGAAAACAATCCAAACATAAGGAAACTGATACAGAAAAAGGGTTACATTAACCACAAAATATGAAAAGAATACATTAATTAAAACAAATAAATTAATATAAAAAAAACAAAACAAAGGTAATGAATATTATACACAACGTGTTTCCATTACTCCTAAAAGTATCAACCTGTAGGCAATCAAAAATAACCTAAAAACGAGCCACTAGAGTGCAACTCACCTTCAGGAACAGAAACTTGCCATAACCACATGTATAATGCATAGCACCATGCACAATATCCCCATAACAGAGGCTGGCAGTACTGTCCTTGGTCACAGAACAAGACAGCCGCTTGTTGTTTACCATTTCTAACCTTTCTCATGTAGTCTGCTGTCCCCCCTTGCAGCCTACCATTACACTACACCCCGATGGAGCTGGAACCCACATTGTAATTAACATCCAGAAGCCAGGAGATGCCGTTGGAACACAGTAATGAGGGTAGGTCAAGAGAAGAGGTTGTCCAGTGAGGGTGGAGGGTAGGGGGGGGGGGGGTAGTGCAAATTGTGAATTGGGAAGGACCCGGAAGAAAGCAGGTGACCATCACAGTCATGCTGTAGGCCAGGATTGCACTCAAGTGACTGCGCACGAACCACGCCATACAGACATACACGACGCTTCGGCGTGTTGTTGGGTGTTTCTCCACATCTCATTTTAATGGTTGAGCTTTTTTCTTATGGGGTGGGGGGGTGAGGAGCTGCTTCTTGGGTTTATTTGAGGCAGGGGAGGGGTTAGCAAAACACCAAAAGATTAGGTTTTGGGTTATTTTTTTAACGACGTGAAATACAGTAGTTGAAAATTCAATGTATACCATTTTTCCATTGGAATTACTGATTTTGTTTGAAATTGTATAGGAATTTTGCATGTTTTTTCCTGATTGTTTATAGTAGTATCATTAGTTTAGTAATGTAAAGTGAGTTTTCGGCGTCTCGTCGCCATTATTCAAGTTGCTTTTTATAATTTTTATAATTTTAAATTTTGTTTATCATTTCTCATGGCATTGATCCCCTGAAATTCTTTCTCCTAATACATTATCACAACTACAACCCTCCTCCCTTGACAGACTCAATGACATCCCCTACCTTTTTTTTTTTCCCCGCCCCTCCGCCCCCCCCCCCCCCCCCCCCCCCCCCTGTCTAATATCACAACTTGTGAAAATACGGTTTAAAAGAAAATGAAACCTCTCGCTAGCCTGCGCGAACCCACGACACACACACACACAACACTCCACAAACAAAACACACGTACAACCGCTTGTTCCTTACAACACATACACAACACACACACACACTACCACACAAACGCGCACGCGCACGCATACCAGCAGGATGAGAGGAGGAAGAGAAAAAAAATGATAGGAGATGCATGATTGCCTATTTGAGTAAGAATAAAAAAACCAGACACAGTTATGTGATGATTAATGGAAAGAGATTAAAAAGTATGAAACACACACACAGCATACACACACACACACACACAACTCACACACACACACAAAGAACACACACACACACACACACACACACACACACACACACACACACAAACACACACACACTCTCTCGCATCTCTCTCTCTCGGTCTCTGCTCTCTCTCTCTCTCTCTCTCCTCATCTTCTCTACTCCTATCTCTCTATCTCTCACTCTCTGTCTCTGTCCTCTCAGTCATCTATTTGGTCTATCTCTCTCTGTGATTTGAACTGTTTCTTCCATAAGCATTACAACATTGGTAATATCATATTCTGTCATTTTTCGAATTTTCTTTAAATCTGATACCTCTTCCTTTCTTTGTCCTGTAATCGCGTAGCATCCGTTTGATATGAAACCAATACACATCAACATTATGTATAACTGCACGCCTAACCAATACATCTTACTAAGTATAGAATTGAATGGTGGCAATCGTATTCACAAATAATGGGTTTGTTTTTTCTCGGTATCATCATCATCATCATCAACATCATCATCATCATTATAATCATTATTATAATTACAATTTAGTGTGGAAAACGCAGATGATGGTGATGATCATAAGAATAATAATTATTTATATTAAAACAATATTAATGTTGTTTACATTATTATAATTATTGTTTTATTATTTATTATTATTATTAATTATTATATTATTATTATTATTATTATATTATTATTATACATTTTATTATATTATTATTATTATTAATATTATTTATATAATTATTAATTATTATAATTATTATTATTAGTACTTTAATTGTGGAGTTTTTGTGCCCCTTACGTTGAGGACCATGGAATCTGAAGACCGAACAACTGATACAATTCAAATATGGTGACGTTCAGAGTGTGTCATTTGATTATCATCATGATAAATATACGTAACTGCTATTGCGAAGCCATTTCCCATTTCACGCGGGAAGGGCATGCTATAGTATTTCTTAGAGCTTTTAATACTTCAATGTGTATGTTTTGCTTGTTTTGAATGTTATCTTGTTTATCTGTACGTATAAAATATATTATATATATATATATTATAATATATATATATATAAAATATAAATATATTATATATAAAATATACATACATACAAAGCCTAAACTAATAATAATAATGAAATATCCAGAAAAATTAAAGCAAGGGCTATGGAATTTCAGAAAAAAGAAAAGAAGAAAGAAAGAATAAATTATTTAAAAAAAAAAGAAAGAAAAGAAGAAAGAAAAACAAGACAGACAAGAAGGAAAACAAAAGAACAATGACAAAACCAAAAAAAAAAATGACAGTATAACAATAGACGAGAAAGAATAAACAAAAAAAGACGAAAAAGAACAAACATTAAAAAAAAAAGGGAAAAAAATCGAAGAGAGAGAGAGAGAGGAGAGAGAGAGAGAAAGAGAGAGAGAGAGAGGGTAGAAGAGAGAGAGAATGATAGAGAGAGATAGAGAGAGAGAGAGAGAAGAGATAGAGAATTAAAGGTAACGAGCTACCAATCAAACAAAAGAAGACAAACAAAACGCAAAAAACTATTGAGAAACATCTTGCCAGTAACCTATTTCCCATAAACAACACACCCACTCCACCTCATCCCTTCCTTACAGAGGCCAAACCAACGCCCCCTATGCAAGGCAAACAATTAGTGTAGCATTTTTGTGTTGGACTTTATCGAAAAAAAAATCAACCAAAAAAAACAAGCAACAAAAAATGACACAGGACCCATACCAGCTTGCCTGCAAGGTTTACAGGGCAGTATTGATGAAGTGCACACAAGGAGACTTTCCATTAAAGATGTAGGGGAGGAGGGAAGGACAAGGATGATTTATTTTCTATTTATTTATTTATATTTTTTTTTTGGGGGGGGGGCGGGATTAAGGAAAGTTGCATGTTGGGGCACAGTATGTGGTTTCAATGTCCGCCTTGATGGCATCATATCAAGAAGAAAGATATTTCTTTTGATAGTGCATGTGGGATATATGTCCTTAGCATCTGTTGAAAACTAGATGGTGTCTGTCTCTGTCTCTGTATCTATTTGTCTGTCTCTGTCTCTGTATCTATTTGTCCTCTATCTATCTCAAACTCCCTCTCTTTTCCTGTTTGAACTATTACTACTTACAACATTGGAATAACTACATCTATTTTACAGCTTGAAAATATGTTTCTTAATCTGAAATCAATTCACTTCTTCTTGGTTTATATCTTGTAGTGTCTGTTTATAGCAAACACGCACACTAAAAGTAAATATATTAAACCATTACAACATTTATACTTGACTCATTTACAGATGATGGAAAGTGTTCTCTATGTCTGTTGCTCTGAAATTTGATTAATATTGGTTTCTTTAGTAATTTTGCTTTCTGTACCATGAAGAAATAGAACATATTATGGAATCTGATAAAATCAAGAGGAAGAAAAGCGGGGGCGGGAAAAAAAGACACAGAAGGGCACACAATAAAAAGAAAAAAGGAGATAACACAATGGATGAAATTAATTTTTTTTTTTTAAAAAAGATAGGGAAAAAAAAAAAGCAGGAAAACAAAAAAAAAAGGGTTAAGAAAAAACACCTAGAAAAAAGAAAATGAAAAGACACCTAAAAACAGGCTATGTAAAAAATAAATCAGAAACGCATACAAAACCAAAAACAAAACAAATAACCTTAAAGGGATCACAACCTTACCGAGCCAAAAACCACACCCACATTTCCATGCCATAGTATGTTTACATTTTTATTTTTTCTAAAGGCAAAAATAAATAGTAAAAAGTTCACACCAATCAACAAAACAAAAAGCAGAGAAGCACACCAGGCTTGCTATGCCCGCATGATTACAGCACTCTCAACTCTCACTCTCTCTCTCTCTCTCACCCTCGTCTCTCTCTCTCGGATCTTACTCATTCTCTTTCCTCTTTTTTCTCTTTTTACTTTCTTCTCTTTCAATCTTTCAACATTTTATGATGGCACACAAAAAGAATCTTTCCTTTCTCCCTCCAAATGTCTAATTCCATTTCCATCCTTTCTTTCCTCCCCCCACATAAAGATGTGGAGAAGGGGAAGGGGAGATTGTTTTCTCCTTTGTTTGATTTTTAGAGAAGGAAACTGCATGTTGGGTTGCACAATGTGTTTTTCAATATCCCCGCAATGATGGTATCTGTATTGAAGGTGAAAGATCTTCGATCTGAGAGTGTCCCAGTTTTATATGTCCTGTGTGCATCTGTTAGAAACAATGCTACCTTGAGTGTGTGTGTAGTGTGTGTTTGTGTGTGTGTGTGTGTGTGTGTGTTGGGGTATGTTGTTTGGACCTTTTTCAATTTTAACGCGTCTGTTCACATTTAGTGATATTAGACGCCCCCCCCCCACCCGGGGCGGGCCCCCCCCGCCCCCCTAACGCCCCCCCCCCCCACGCCCGCCCACGCCCCCCCCCAACGGAAAAGAGAAACGAGAAACGCCCCCACCGCCCCCCGCCCCCCCCCCTCCCACCCATTTCCCTCCCAAAAGAAAAACCCCCAAACCAAACACACATAAAAAAAACCCAAAAAAAAATAAAAAAAAAAAAAAAACCGGGAGATGTTGGATGATGTTTTAAAAAAAAAATATATATATATAATAGTTCGAAAAACTTGCAATGATGCGACAGAATTTAAAAAACAACAAAAAAAAAAAAATAAAAAAAAAAAACCCAACAAGTCATTAACGTTAATGTAACTATAACAAATGTCCGCTATGTGACGTAACAAAGACCTTTCACAATTTCAAATGCAATTTTAAATACTGAATAAGCTGGTGAGTGAGTTTCAGAAAAATGGGGCATGAAAGGGTTTTAAAACAACTCATGGCAGTCAAAAAGTATATGAGTATTAGTGAAATTCTCCAACCCCACAAACAGAGGCATTTACTCTTTTTGCTGAATTTGGTTATCAATGCATATAGTTTCATCTATAGAATAAAGTATTAATTCACCTTGACGTAAAACACACTTGTACTAACTTCCTCTGAATGGTTCCCCACTGTTAGATTAGGGTATTGAATTTGCGGTTACCTAGTTAAAAGTCTCTCATTTGCTGATATACAATCAGTGACCTTTCTCCATGATTTTGTTCTAGAAGCTATACCCTACTTCGTAAGGATAAAGGCACATGGCAATTCTATTGCATCCCGTCCATGTTTGCACCCTTTTTTGCAGCTCTATCCCGCCCACAACATTTGGAAAGAACCCAGTGTGTGAAGTCACCCAACAAAAATTCACTACTTAGCCCTCATAAGGTTAAGAGATGTATGACATGCTTAATCCTAATTAATGAATTTCGAAGTATTTCCATGTACATGGCGATTTTAAAGCATACAATGTGCCGAATTTTAGAATCAAACGCAAACGAAGAATTTGAAAATACTCAACGGCAAATCAAAGATACAAGTAAGACCCATTAGTATTGCTAACAAAGTTCTCTGTAAATATCGAGTGAATGTTTACCATATAATATGATATTCATTTTTAAAAAAGCTGGGATAACAAAAGCAGAACCTGTATCTTCGTTGATTAATCCTAGGCGTGTCCATCTGTATAAATTTGGTACAATGTACAAACACATTTTAAGATGGAATGGGAATCGTGACATCAGCAAACCATTATATTTGGTTGTCCATTCTTGTTTTTCATAGACAACCTCTATATCAAAGTGTGCTTTATATTATTCACTCCCATGATGGCAAGGTAAGATTGCTTCTCGTGTGAGTCCAAGCTGTGTTGATTTGACTTCAGAGATTTCTACCAGATCAACACATATGTACTTATTATGGGGCATAAAAGAGATATATATTTTCGCTCTTTAGTAAAATAAAAACTCTGATTTCACCTTCCATTTTCTTCTGAATAAAGTTTTCTGTCGTTTTGTTTCTAAGACAATAAATATTAGCACATGCAGTTGACGTAATCACACTAAAGGCAATATGCCCGAACTTTCGTTTAAAATGTCCCAAAGGGCTGAGGCGTGAAAAAGGCACACTCCAAGAGCCCGTCTGTAATGCTGTTGCAGTCCTATACTTTGTAACTTATAAGTAGAATACTTAGGGCGCACTGAAAAAGACTCATGACCATAACGATAATTTAGACCGAATAGGGATGTAGCTAAATGAATTCATATAAAATAGTTTCTTGTGGCCGCCCCAAACGAGTTAACTATTATACCATCTTCAAAAAGTTTAAGCCTTTCGTTTGCTTTAGTTAAATTGTCTTCGATATGTGCATTCAAAGTTAGCTTAGAAGTGAGATAACACCAAGAACATTACTGGGTGGTCTATATACTGCATCAGGTTAGGGTCCCAATTCTACATGCTGGTAGGTCTTCTGAATTACTTCCATTGTTAAAAAGCAACAGTGTATAAAACGTTTTAATTCTGTGGATAAAGTAAATCCATTTTCGAGCATATAAGTTATCGATGTTTGTTAAGGCTGGTTCTGGTATAACCTTTTTATGTATTTTAAAGAAAAAAACAACCGCACTTTTGGTGTGTTCGTTTCAAGAAAACATGTTCATCCTCATACATATATCACTGCAATATTGTACCTAAGAACGAAAACTTTCCTTCGACAATTTCATAGGAAGAACAAGCAGGCAAAACATTAAATAAAGAGAGGGCGATATATTACAGAACCTTGGGAAGTCACGCCATATAAGAGATCTAAACTAATAATATGATTTTGCTACACTAACCTGTATACTTCTATTTATGACAAAAACACTTTTAATATAGATAATAAAACAATGCCCAGAAAAAGCCCGAAAAATTCTTAAGTTTATGTAGCAACAACTAGAGCAATGCCAAACTGATCATCAAACGCTCGTTTATATTCAAAAATGTTGTCAATAAACGTCTTTCTTCTTGCAAACTGAATATTTATATGCTTTGATAGCTTAAACCAAGTTATCTATGGCAGATCTGTCTTTTCGAAAACCCGCTTGAATAGACCGGATTAATTATTTTTATCACAGAATGTACATCAGCCTTATTAAAAAGAATAATTTCCTCCTTTCCATTCCATTAGCATATGCGCAGTGAGTGAGGTCAAAGCAATTGCCTGTAGCTAGTTATGTCATTTTCTGGGTTTTCTTGTTATGAATACGGAATGACAAAGATTGATTCCAATCCACCAGGCACAACACCTTCAATTCCAAACATATATTGAACCAATTTATGCATAGAAAAAATAAAGTTTTCTGGTAGATGTTTTAAGCATTTCATTAGAAACTGCATCTAACCCGACAGATGTTTTCTATAGTAGAAAGAGACAGTAAAGCATCTCTAACTTCATCCACTGAAATTGGAGCATTAATGCATGAACTGTTGTCAAGATTGGGTCATTAACTCTGTTTTATTATCCTCTTCTGTTCAATAGTTCCAACACTTAAGTGACAATCTTCAAGACGCATCGATTTTGAAAACATATCTGCAAACGCCTCTGCTTTTCCTTAATTTGATGGGAATTCTTTTTTTTTCCAAGTCTCACTGGACAAGTTTGTGTAACTAACGCCAGTTTTTCATTTCATGAAATTTTTCCCAAACCTTTTTAAGGTCCTAATGATTTGAAATTTCGGGTGGTACAAAAAAGAAGTCCAAAGACTGTCTCTTAGCCTGACTACAACAAGTTTACAATGATTTTAGCTTGTTTCTGTTTAAATGATTTCTAGTTTTACTTTTAGATAAATTTAACATTGAGCGTTTTATTTTTAACTGCTTCCTCACATCAGGGTCCACCAGATATTTCCCTTGATGTTTAATTTATTTTTACGGTATTAAATTTTGGGGAAGATAAAGTGGCAGCATTAAGAATGGTCTCCAGTAAAAACTGGAAATAAAAGTGGTACAATGTTGTCAGTGTCAAGCTGTCCAGTGTTGTAAACTGCAAGGATTTCTTTCAACTTCTGCCAATCAGCTTTTATATAGTTTAAACTTGAGATTATGTCTTTCTGAGTGTCACAGAAAGTTGTTGTTTCCACAAACGTTTGTGATAATAGGCAGGTGAACACTGCAATGGGTCATTATATATGTTTACCACACACACACTGGAGCTAATGCAGGAGACACAAATGACAGATCTCTAAGGCTGTTGTCTTTAGTGACAAACAATGTCTGGGATTCTTGTGACACTAGCCGTCAATTAGCAAGCACTAGACACGAGTCGACTATGTTTCTACCAAATCGATATGAGATATTTTTCTACATATCCATTATCCGAAGGGTGCAGTGGCATTAAAATCTCCTGCAATGACCACTTTTCATTATCTTTAAGGTTTGTATCACTCAGTATTCAGATCATTTGTCCCTTGGGCAGATATACAGACACAGATATTTAATTATTATAATTCTTTTTCCCAAAACTTACTCGGCTGCAACATGAAAATGTATATTTCTGGGATCTGGTTAGGCACTGGTGAAGGAACACATGTCAGAATCCACCCCTTCCTGAATGTATATTGGCTGCACTGATTTTTGTTACAGTATCGGACATGCTGAAAGACAGGTGGATAATAATAGCCAGGCACTTGGCAGTTTTACTTTAAGTGTGTGTGTGTGGTGTGTGAGCGTGTAGCGCGGTGTGTTTAACAAAGTAAAACTCTTAATCCTTCAAGCAAAGACAGACTACTACTCTTCCCAAAATTTCTCTGTGCTACATCCATAAAATATCTTTTTTCCCTAACCTCAAATCCTCTTGATCTACACAAAAACTCTCTGCCTAACCCCCACAACCACGAGCCTGTCTAACTTCCATCCATATTTCTCATGCCATCTTCTCAGACAAAGTTCGATACAGTACGCTCCCAGACTGGACAGACTCAATACCAGCCTGCGCCTCCTGAATCCCCATTCAACTGCCAAACTCCACTCTTTTCTTCCATCCCACAATTGAAAAAGAAAACATGACAATCAGAAGGAAAAGACTATAAAATCATGCGACCTTGATCCCATAAAACCAGCTCCTGTTTTCTCACAATGCCTTCCACAACTTGTACCTTTTATCACTAAAATAGAAACACATCTCTTGAGTCGAGGAAATTTTCATCAGCTCCTTAAAAACAGCAATAGTCACACCTCAACAGAAAAAAGCACGACCTCGATCCCAACATTTCTGAAGAATTATAGGCCTGCTCTCAAACTTACCCTTATGCCTCTAAAGTACTAGAAAAAAGTCGTTCTCAAACAGCTCAGACAGTCACGCTTCATTCCATGATTAGCTCCTTCCACTTTCAATATCTCCAATCGCCACAACACATCACCGAAACCAAACCTAGACACACTTTGCATACACTTCTACTTGCTTCTGATGCGGGAAAAATCTCCCTCCTCACTCTTCTTGACTTATCTGCACCTTTGAAACCATAGAACACTCATTCCTTCTTTCTCAGCCTCCAAAATACGTTTGGTATTAACGTCACCAGCCCCCACCTGGTTTACTTCATACCTCACAGACAGGTTCCCGAAAGTTATTGTAAACATAATCCAATCAAAACCTGTCAAAATGAATGTGGAGTCCCGCAGGGCTCAGTCCTGGCCCTGTTCTCTTTAATCACTACAACTGCTGCCACACTCACATATAATAACAACACCCTCTTGATCATCATTTCTATGCCGATTGATACTCAGCCTCAGTGCATGATACAGTTGAAAACGTGCCTTCCTTCTGACAAATATGTCCTACTGCCTTCAAGACATTCAAACTGATGACTCAGAACACGATACAACTTAATGCCGATAAACCGAAGCCATGCGATAGGGACCCAACAGAAAACTTTCCTCTATCGCAAAAACTTCAATAGAAATCGGCAATACTTCAGTTCCTTTGTCACTCTGCGAAATATTTAGGAAGTAATTCTTGACAACACACTCTCTATGAAAATATTCATCACCAGACCTGCCAGTCTTGCTACTAACAATTACGGCGTCATAAGCGCGATTCGCAGTATAATGTCCATTGATCAACTAACCAAGCTTTGTCACATCTCTCAATTCTTTCACGTTTAGACTACTGTAATGCTCCTTTGGATGGCCACCACACATCCATACACTCTCTTCACGCATACAAAACACTGCAGCTCGAACTGGATCCCTAAGAAAAAAAAATCTAACACATTCACTCCTCTACTCGATCTCTTCACATGGCTTCCTGTCCTCACAAAGACTGGAGTAAAAATTAATACCCCTGTATTCAAATGTCTTCCAGAAATCTGCACCACTTTATTCTCTGAAACTGTCTTCATCTGTAACACCCATCGCCTTTCCCATTTGTCAGCCGTAGATACTTAGTGCTTTCGAACAACCCAGAATCAAACAAAACCACGTTGGCCGTCGCTCCTTCTCAAGTTTCTGTCTATCCACTGGACTGACCTCCTTCTTTCATTCGAACAAAAGCCTTTACTTAGATACCTTCAAATCCCTCATCACAACCCACTTATATCCTACCAGAGACATTCGCGCCCCAAGATAGCTTGTCCACGAATTTCACAGCATCTTTTCACCTTCTAAGAGTTGATCCGAGTGTGTGTGTGTGGTTGTGTGTGTGTGTGTGGTGTGTAGTTGTGTGTGTGTGGCGTGCATTAATGGCGTGGCGCGCGCATGTTTTGAAATCTTTGTATCATTATGTTTTGAAAGGAGAGTTGCATGCTGTAAATGAATGAGTGCAGCCTTTCGATTTGTTTGTATTTTATAACAAGATACAGCGCATAATAAATTCCATATATTATTATTATTCTTATAATTTTATCCCCCTCTCTCTCAACTCTCTCGCTCACTCCTCTCTCCATCTCCTCTCTCACCTCTCTCTCTCTTTCTTTCATTCTCCTTTCTATCTTTCATTTAAAAAACTATTACTAATTAAAAAATTGCAATAACATATATTTTACAATTTGAAAAAAAATATTTTTTTACTCAATGCTATTCGGTTTCTTATAGCGATGTCAGTTTTATATACAATCAACACGCTGAGTAAATCACCATTTATGATTGCCCCAATAAAAGATATATATCTTTATCATTATAAAACTGAATGATAAAAATGTGTTATTGTAATGGTTTGTTGTTCGTATTCCTGTAATTGTTTTTTCTTTGTGGGTTTTTGTTTCCTGTATGTAGGAAAAAAAACAAAACACAGATGAAACTGATACAGAAATAGGAGAAAAAAAGAAACAAAGAAAGAAACAAGAAAAAAAAGAAACAGGAAAAAAAAAAAACCAAGAAAAAGGAGAAACAAACAATGAACTAAATCCACACAAAAGGAAAACATAAAAATAAAGCATAGAAAGACTATATTACGAAACAAAAAGGAAATGACTAAAAAACAAATATTGTTTAAAAAAAAAAATTGATTACACAAGAAAAACAAAAAACCCAAACACGAAAACCAAACAAAACAAGTCAAGCAACATAAAACAAAACAACTAGCTACATGGGTCCAACCTTTGCCTTCAGCTTTCTTCTGTTCCGGCCCAGAACAAAACGCACACCCTATTCCATAGCAAGTGTAGTAGCCTTCAAAACTGATTGGTCTTTATCTGAAAAGAAACAACAACAACAACAACAACCAAAAAAAAACACACAACTGCAACCAGCTTGCGTGCAAGTGGCAGTTTACTTATTTATTAACTTAATTTTGATGGCTCACAACCGCTCTTACTAATGAAGGAAGTGGAACAGGGAGGGGTGTTTCTGGCTTCTGTGGGTTTTTTTTGGCATGAGCAAGTGCATGCCCGAGGCGCAATGGGGTTTCACAATGTCGCCTTGATGGCATGGTATCAAGGTGAAAGGATATTAATCTGAGGAGGGACCAAGGGATATATTAACTTGTATCTGTTACTAAATAATTGTATCTACCTGTCTACCCTACAGCAATGTTTTTAAATTCTATCTGGCTTTCTGCTCTCTCTGTCCCTGTCTCTGTCTGTCTCCAGTCTCACATCTCTGTCTCTCCTCTGTCTTTATCTTTATGCCTCCCCTCTCTTCTTTCTCTCTAATTATTCTCTCATGACTGTCTGACTGATATTGTAATGTGTGTCCTGGTTTCTCTTTCACTAACTGCCTCCCCCCCTCTCTCTCCCTCTCTCCTCTGCCCCCCCACCCCTCTCTCTCTCTCCTGCTCTGCATCACACTCTTTTCATTCTCTCTCTTTTTATTAAAATATTACTACATTAAATAATGCAATAATACATTTGTTTTTACTAGTTTGAAAATGTGCTTTCTTCTTTATCAATACTGGTCAGCTTCTTGTTTGTACTTGAAAGAGGTTGTGGTTTATCACCAACTTATAGACTAAAAGTTAATATGAAATTCCACATACCTAACCCTTCTTGATAATTATATTAAAAAGGGTTCATCTAAGATTTGTTTGCTCCACACACAGAAATTTGTGATTAATAATGGTTTTTTTTTTGTTGAATTTGCGTTCCTGTACCATGATCAACATAACACAAAAAGATGGAGACTCGATAAAAATAAAGGAATAACAAGTAAGAAAACAAAACAAATTAAAGGACAACAAAAAACTAAACTGGATTTTTTTTTTCCAAATAAAAAAAAACAAAAACTAGAGATAATAAGCGAGAAAAAATCTATACATAAAACAACCCAGTTAGAAAACAAAAAGTAAAGACTAAAAAATTTTAAAATATAAAAAATCAATCAGAAAAAAAACCAAACATAAAACAAACAAAACAAATAACTAAAGGTGTTCATTTTGCTTTTAACCTCTTCTCGTCTCCCCCTTCTTAGACAGAGCAAAAACACGCTAACACGCATCACTAGGGTATTAATATTCAAAACATTTTTGTATCTTTATCTAAATAAAAACCGAATTACAAACATAAAACAGACAGAGAAACACACCAGCTTGCCTGTCAGGAGCAGGGCATTGTATTTTATTATGGCACACACAAGAGTCTACTCATGAAGCATGTTTGGAAGGAAAGTAGGGGATTTCGGTTAGTCTTGCTCTCCTTTTATCGTGAGGAAAGTGCATGTGGAGGCACAATGTGGTTTCAAATGTCTGCCTTGAATAGCATTGCTTTGAAGATTAAAGATATTCAATCTGACAGAGGCCTATGGATAATCTAATCTCTGAATTCTGTTACGAAATATCTTTCTTTGTTACATGTGTGTGTGTGTGTGTGTGTGTGTTCTTTAATGAACGTCTGTTTACACAAGGTGGATGAAAGACCAAATATAAGTGTAGCAAATATAAGGAGAACGTATGTGTGTGGCGTGAGGGGGGGGGGGGGTGTGATGTGGTGATATAAGTACAAGCCTTGCGTGCGTGCGTGCGCGCGTGCGTGTGTGTGTGTGTTTACCTATAAGTGTCTGAGCACGAGATTAAGAAGAAAACAACAACAACAACAAAGCAAATATGGGAGGGACAGGTGAGGAGTGGGGAAGGGGGGGGGGGGCAGTTTAAACTGCACAAGAATTAATTACAAAAGATGTCCAACAGACTTCTAACAAAACACTAACTAGCTACACCATAATCCAATTATCGTCCATAATTGTTCAATATGGACATATTTAAATCTTATTACAACTGTAACCAAAAAATCTGGTCGAAGTACTTCAAAATAAAGAAGTGATATGCTTAGTGATGATTAAGTCAGA
The DNA here is from genome assembly GCA_028751875.1 of Rapana venosa. NCBI lineage: Eukaryota > Metazoa > Mollusca > Gastropoda > Neogastropoda > Muricidae > Rapana > Rapana venosa. Next base: position 65,853,065 of record CM054146.1, on the reverse strand, counting down.
ACCACAATGACAAGTTTTTTTGTTTACACAATCTAGTCCTAAATGCATCCAATCTGAAACCCTGTAGATCAAATACTTCCCCACAAGACTGTTATGAAAATGACACACTCTGACACTTAAAGAATGTCCACGTCAAGAATACTTTCGTTTGCTGGTAGATAACTGTTCCAAGAAGCTTATTTCAGAGAAGTATGCAACTCCTGAAGACAGAGTGGAAGTTCATAAGGTCAGTAACTTCACAGTCCGTGTCCAAGGCAAGCAGCTTTTTTGGCTAACTGTTCATTCTTTCTCGTTGCTGTGTATGCACAAATGTGATGGAATCCAGCAAAAAAGCAAGGGTAGTATCTTCATAAAAGGAATACAAATGTATAGGAGACAAATAAAAAATATTAATATCCCCTCAAACCCCAATATTAAACGGCTTTTAATGCTTGTCAAAAACAGACTTAGAATCAATGCAAAACAGCACCTTAAAATATATTGATATTGCAAATTTTGTTTTAAAAAAAAAATAAAGCCATTTAATATAGCTAAAAGTTCCGCAGTCAGATTGAAAAATCATTGCCTAAATGATAAGCATTATTGCTATTTTCAACATGGCAGAACTACAAAAGTCAGATCCACATTCCCCAGTACCCGACCACAGAACCATCTGTAAAAACCTTAAAATAACCACAATCATGTTTCATTCAATCTGACTCTAGTATTGCAGCGACAGTGTTTGTGTGTGTGTGTTTGTGAGTGTGGTGTGAGTTGTGTTGTGTTTGTGTGTTTGCAGCGTTGTTGTGTGTGTTTGTGGTGTGTTGTCTCTCTCGTCATCTCTCTCGTCTTCATCTCTCTTCTTCTCTCTCTCACACGCTCTCATCGTCTCTCATCTTTCTCTCTCTCTCTCTCATACTCTCACTACCTCATAAGAATCTACATCTCTCTCTCTCTCTCTCTCATCGCTCTCTCTCTCTCTCAATTTTCTCTCTCTCTTCTCTCTCTCTCTTCTCCTCCCATTCTCTCATCGTTTGTCATTTAACCTATTACTTCAAAAACAATAAAATAACTACATTGTTTACTATTTGAAATTATTAATTCTATTTCCTGAAATCGATTCAGGTTTTATTTTTATCCTGTAGAGGTGTCAGTTTAGCCAAAACATCAGACTAAAAAGAAAAATTATGGTGGTATTCCATATTAAACATTAAGAACAACAAGGGTTGCCTGTAATGGTTTGTTTCTCGGTTTAATGTTCTGTTAATATTGGTTCGTTGTAATTTGCCTTTCTTACGCTAAAGAAATCAAAAATATCAAAAGAAACCTGATAACAAAATAGGAAAACACAGATTTAAATAAAAAGAAAAGAAATAACATTTAACAGAAAAATTGGAAATTCAACAGAAAAACAACCAAAAATGGAAAGTAAAATAGTAAAAAAAAAAGACAAAAAAGTTAACAAATTCAATCAGAAAGAACAAGGCAAAGGGTCCAATTTGCCTTTAGCACTATCCATCCCTCCTTTACAAGGCAAAACCACGCCCACTTTCATGGTAACAATAGTGTTCACAACATTTCCTTTTCTTTATCTGAAAAACAAAGAACAACAAAAAGGGAGACAGAACAATACCAGCTTGCCTGCGAGGTGCTATGGAGATCTTTCTCATGAAGTAAAGTGGGAAGTAAAGATTTTTTTATCTGTGTATCCCTTTTTGCGTGATGAAATTGCATGTAAGCACACTGTTGTTTCAATGTCAGCCTTGATAGCATTACATTGAGATGAAAGATATCCATCTGAAGAGTGGCCTGGGGAATATGATGCCTTGTAAAACTGTTTATAAACTATCTTTTATATGGCTGTCCACTTGAGGTGTGTGTGTGTGTGTTGTGTGTGTAAAGTGACGTTACTTCTGAGTGTGTGAGTAGTGTGAGTGTGTCTGCCTGTCTATCTTCGTCTCTCTCTCAGTGTCTGTCTCTGTCTCTCTCTGTCATTTAAACTATTACTATCAAAACTATTACAATAACTACATTAATTTGACTATTTTGAAAATATTCTTCCTTTACTTAATGCATATTCGTTTTCTTATAGCGGTGTCTTTTTATAACCAAAAAGCACAATACATATTACTGTTTGTGATTGCACATATAGTTTATTCATTTTTAAAGTAAAACACTTAAAAATGGGTCATGTACGTATATTTGCTCAGTATTCCTGGTAATGCTGGTTTTTTTTGGCGAGTTTTTGTTTTCTTGTATTGTGAAAACAATCCCAAACATAAGGAAACTGATACAGAAAAAGGGATACATTAAACACAAAATATGAAAAGAATAAATAATTAAAACAAATATATTATTATAAAATAAAACAAAACAAAGGTGAAATATATCCTCAAAAAACAGGAGAAACAAATCAGAGAGAAAAATGAAAACGAGAAGACACATAAAAACCAACTAAAATTTAAAAAAAAGGAAAAAAAACATAGATAAATCAATACGAATAAACCAAACAATCAAAGACAAAGTAAAACAAATAACTAAAGGCGTTACATTTTGCCTTCAGCATAATCTCCCCTCTACCCCTCCTTACAGAGAAAAAAAATGCACACTTCTATTGAAACATTAGCATTCAAAAGTGATTTTTTTTCTTTATCTAAATAACAGCAACAACTAAACAACAACAAAACAGGCACATAGCCACGCCAGCTTGCCTGTAAGGTTTACAGGGCATGTATTTATGATGGCACACAAGGGGGCTTTCTCATGAAGGATGTAGGGAGGGGAGATTTTCTTCTTTTTTTGTCTTCTTCCTTTTGCGTGAGGAAAGTGCATGTGGAGGCACAATGTGGTTTCAATGTCCGCCTTGATGGCATCGTATTGAAGATGAAAGATATTCATCTGAGATTTGCCTGGGGATATCTGTCTTTGTATCTGTTACGAAATATCATTGTATGTTTCTGTCTGTCTGCCTGTCTCTATCTCTGTTACGCACACGCGCACACACATGCATATACATGCACACACACATAAACACATATGCACACTCATGCACACACATGCGTGCACAAGCAAACAAACAAACAAAAACTCTCTCTCTCTCTCTCTCTCCTCTCCTCTCTCTCTCTCTCTCTCTCTCTCTCTCTCTCCTCTCTCTCTCTCTCTCCCTCTCCTTTCTCTTTTTCTTGTTCTTGCTCTATCTCACGCACGTTAATGTCCTTTATGTGTAGATGGAAACCAAAAATGATGAAATATAAAGAAAGAGAAATAGCAAACAAAAGAAATAAACGAAAATGAATGAAAGAAAGAAAGAAAGAAAGAAAGAAGAAGGACAGAAAGAAATAATGAAAGAAAGAAAAATATAGAAGGAAAAGAAGTAGGAAAGAAAGACAGAGACTAAAAAAAGAAAGAAAGAACAAAAGATAGAAAGGAGGGAAAAAGAAAGAAGAAAGACGAACACACTGGCCTCACCATAGTATGTATTCGTGTGTGTTGATTATGACACAAACGCAAGTCTAAATCATACAATTTCTCTGTTTCGCGTGACAGAATCGCATGTCTACCCTCACTACCGTTGCAATGTCCACCTTGATGAAGTCGTATTGGAGATGAAAGATATAAATCTGACATCTGAAGAATCTCTCTCTCTCTCTCTCCTCTCCTCTCTCTCTCTCTCTCTCTCTCTCTCTCTCTCTCTCCCTCTCCTCTACCTCTCTCTCTCTCTCTCTCTCTCTCATATCTGATTTTTTGTTGTTTTAATTTGTACGTATTGTCACACGCAAGCAAATTACTAATTCAAACTGAAACAAAGAAAATCATAAGACAAGAAGACAGAAGGAAGGAAAAAAGAAAGAATAAAGCTGGGGTATCAAAAGGAAAAAAGATAACACAGAAGTAGAATCAGAAAAGGCAAAGACACAATAATGAACTAAAGGAAAGCATTGCATAAAAACAGAAAGACAAAAGTAAAAAGTATGAATCAAACCAACCACACACACACACACACACACACACACCACACACACACACACACACACACACACTTCGGGTGAGACTATTAACCGAGGACCCGTGTGCGAAGGCATGCAGAACATCTTGCGCACACGTTAAAGCCTGTTCCGCTTTTCGGAAGAGTAGGCCATTGTTTGCCGGTGGAAACAGATGACAAAATGGTAAAAACCGCATACACACGGGGACTGGATGTAAAAAAGCATATGAGTGCTTATTCCATTATCCTCGATATAAAATAGTAAACAAATAAATAAATAAAATAAATGAATAAACACACACACACACCACACACACACACACACACACACACACACACACACAATCAAACATGCACGAGCGCGCGCATGTATGTCTTAACCGGCCTGCCACATTAAAACCTATTTCTCTATGCTGCATTCAGGCCAGTCTTCCTGGCAACACTGTGTCCTCTCAAGAATAGCGTGATTTTCTGCTTAAAACATGGAAGGTTTTATTTATCCTTAAGTGTACGCATTTTCTGATTAGATTCGTGATTTTCTTTGCAGAATTCAGTTAGAGACAACTTTCCTGTTGCCATTTTCCTTCTATTTGCATTTCCTGTTTGCTGCAAATTCGACCGCTAACTGCCGTAGATTGTAATATGCACGATTAACTGACTTGTGGCACAAAGAGTTTGGGTTTATCATCCCATCCTAAAATACTAGCATCTAGACCTTCACTAAAAGTTTAGTTGTCAAAAAGTAGAGGTGTTCTATAACCTTTAAGGTCGTAGAGGAGCAAGGCGTCAGAGACCTCACTTCCCTAGGGACCAGCACATTGAGGGCGGCGCCCATTTCCTTTCCCTCGCTGCTTTATCTTCCCTGACCCTAAAGTGGCAGGTACCCATTTACACCTGGGCGAACTGGGGGACTGTACTGAACCCAAGGCGCGCAGACGGTCACCTATTCAACTAGTAACTACGCTCGATCTTGCTTAACCTCAGCTGGGGGAAGAACGAGTGCTCTGACCACTGAGCTATCCTGATGTGTGAATTAGAGAAGAAAAACGGTTAGATGGGGAAACGAACACGTGACTTATTGATGCGTAGTCGCGTGCGTTACCATTAGATTACTAAATCCTCCAGGTTTGGCAAACAGTGTGTGTGTGTGTGTGTGTGTGTTTGTGTGTGTGTGTGTATGTGAGATATCTTCAATTTAACCACTATTCGCATCCAGGGATTTTAGACACGTGTATGTTTGTGTGTGTGTGTGTTTATGTCTATATGTGTGAAAGAGAGAGAGAGAGAGAGAGAGAGAGAGAGAGAGATGAAGAGAGAGAGAGAGAGAGAGAGAGAGAGAGAGAGAGAGAGAGAGGGGAGTGAATGAGTGTGTGTACATGTATGTTATGTCTATTCACATCAAATGATTTTAGACAAGTATGTGTATGTTGTATGTGAGTGCACGTGTGGTGTGTGTTCGGATCGTGATGTGACATAGAGGGGC
>CM054146.1:65843904-65847118 GCA_028751875.1 Rapana venosa | reverse complement strand
CCCCCTTTTCATACAAACATCCTTCCCTTCTAACAATGATAAAGAAAAGAAAATAATAAACAACACACACACCCCCAACACACACAACACACACCACACACACCAAAAACCCACACACACACACACACACACACACACACTCACCCTTCCTGTAGAAATTTTATCAAGGAAAACCCTTTAGTTACTCACAATGAGATTTGATATTTGACAGCTTACATCGGTGTCGGTTTGGGTAAAACTTTAAAAGGGGGGTTTTTAAAAACATACATCAGTACACAGGAATGAGAAAAATAACCCAACAGGAAAAAAGGGGGAAGAAAATCGTGCTGTTTTGCATGATTTTGCACGTACTGGCTCTAATATTTACTTCAAGCATTGAAACGAATGCACACACTGTACTGCGCGGTGCGTTTTGCCTGTGGTGTTGTGCTGTGCGTTTGCGCTGTGGTTTTTGTGCTGTGCTTTTTTGCGCTTTGTGTGTGCTGTTTGTGTTGTGTTCATTTGTTTTCCTATACGTATTAAATTCATCGATTTTACACCACTCAGTACAGCATATAAATTTTATATTTATATATTTATTTTTTATATATAATATTTATATATTAATATAATAATAATATATATATATATATATGTGAGCTGCCCCCAAAAATGAGAAAAAAAAACCGCATCACCACAAAATCAATCACCATTTATGTCTTTTTTGCCTATAAAATCTGTTTTTGTTCCCTAAAGCAACGACCATTTTTGTTTTTAACTTTTTTTTAAAAAAGGACAGGTTTTTTTTTTTGTTTTTGTTTTTTTCAATCACAATGTTAAAATGCCTTAAAGGGGTGTTCCACTCGGAAACTCTTTTTTATGGGCTGATTAAAGATAGCCTCCACATCCCCCTCCCCTATACGGGTTTATCAGCCCGGGCACCACGGGGATCAAACCTTCAGCCTCTCACTGTCGGAGGCATGACTTCCTGTAACCAGACTGTTTTTGGGTGAAAAAGGAAAAACAAGCATAAAGTCAGGGCAAAAGGTAAAACTTCGGACAAGAAAAGCGACAGTCAAAATTTTCAGAGACAAATTATCAAAAGCGGGGTTATAAATAAAAAATGTGGAAAAGTCCTGTTACTCTAATTGATTCCTTCATGTTTTTTTCTTCTTCAGTATCTCTCTTGTGTCTCTTCTGTCTTCTTCTTTATCTGTCTGTCTTTTTTCTGTCTGTATCCCCCTCTCTCTCTCTCCTCTTCTTCTCTCTCCTTTTCTCTTTCTCTCTCTCTCTCCCTTTTTTCCCTTTTTCTCTCCCCCCTTTTTTCCTTACCCTCCTCCTACCCCCCCCCTCTCTCTCTCTCTAAATCTCTGAAAAATAGACACTCTTTTTTATGTTTGCGAATTTTTTTTATGCTCCGCCAATTGCTTGATGAGCATGCACCCCCTACTGACCATCTCCTACCTGACAGACCCTGTGCGCCATGGTATACCCAAGAAATCCTGATAGCGAAGCGCAAACGCCGGCAACTAAGAACGGCAGTGGGGGGGAAATCAAAAACCGAAATCAACAAACAGCTTTCCGAAAACAAATAAACAAAGGTCAAACCCCTTTAATCCATTCAGCAAAGACAGAATACTACTCTTCCCAATTCTCTGCGCTACATCCATAAAATCTCTTTTTTCCCCTCACCTCAAATCCCCTTGGGTCTGCAAAAAACAACTCCTTCTCCCTACCACCCACAGCCGTCTGAACTTCCATCCATCTTTTCTGTTTTTCTTTTCATGACAAAGTCCACAACAATACGCTCCAGACTGGATCAGACTCATTTCCAGCCTGCCCCTCCTAAATCCCCCAGTTCACTGGCACTCCTCTCTTTTCCTTCTGTTCCACAAGTGAAAGAAATCATGACAATTCTGAAGAAATGACTATAAAATCATGCGACTTCGATCCCAAAACCTGCTCCTGTTTTCTCACAATGCCTTCCACAACTTGTACCTATTATCACTAAAATAGTAAAACTCATCTCTTCGTCAGGACATTTTCCACAAGCTCTTAAAACCGCAATAGTCACACCTCTACTGAAAAAGCACAACCTCGATCCCAACATTCTGAAGAATTATAGACCTGTCTCAAACTTACCCTTTGTCTCTAAAGTACTAAAAAGTTGTTCTCAAACAGCTCAACAGTCACCTTCATTCCAATGACTCCTTCCCCCTTTTCAATCTGCCTATCGCCCAACCACAGCACCGAAACCACCCTAGTCCATACTTAGTTTACACTTCTACTTGCTTCTGATGCAGGAAAAAATCTCCCTCCTCACTCTTTTTGACTTATCTGCAGCTTCGACGCTATAGATCACTCAATTCTTCTTTCCCTCGCCTCCAAAATACGTTTGGTATTAATGGCACAGCCCTCACCTGGTTTACTTCATACCTCACAACAGATTCCAGAAAGGTATTGTAAACAAAATTCAATCAAAATCTGTAAAAATGGAATGTGGAGTCCCACAGGGATCAGCCCTGGGCCCCGTTCTCTTTACTCTCTACACTGCTCCACTCTCACATATAATAAACAACCACCATATTGATCATCATTTCTATGCTGATGACACTCAGCTTCAGTGCAGTGATACTGTTTGAAAACTTGCCTTCCCTCCTGACAAATATGTAAATACTGCCTTCAGACATTCAAAACTGGATGACTCAAAACAAGTTACAACTTAATCCCAAATAAAACCGAAGCCATGCTCATAGGGACCCAACATAAACTTTCCTCCATCACAACAACATCAATAAAATTTCGGCAGTGCGTCAGTTCCTTTGTCCAACTCTGTGAAGTATCTAGGTGTAGTTTTTGACAACACACTCTCTATGAAAAAATTCACACCCAGACCTGCCAGTCTTGCTACTATCAACTACGGCGCATAGCGCGATTCGCAAGTATCTTCACTGATGCAACTTCCAAGCTCGTCACATCTCTCATTCTTCACGTTTAGACTACTGTAATTCTCTTTTGGCTGGCCTACCCGCATCATCCCTCCACTCTCTTCAACGCATACAAAACTCTGCAGCTCGACTGGTCCTAAGAAAGAAAAAATCCGATCACATATCCTCCCCTTCTGCGATCTCTTCACTGGCTGCCAGTCTCACAAAGACTGGAGTATAAAATCAATACCCTCTGTTTTCAAATGTCTCCACAAATCTGCACCTTTTTATCTCTGTTTAAATGTCTT
>CM054146.1:65826404-65841404 GCA_028751875.1 Rapana venosa | reverse complement strand
ACATACATACATACATAGAGAGTGTGTGTGTGTGAGAGAAAGAGTTATTTGTCTTTTTTCTATTTATTGTTTTATATCTAGGATAATGGAATAAGCACTCATGTGCTTTTTCATAATCAGTCCCCGTGTGTATGCGGTTTTGTAACTTTTGTTTCCACCGGCACACAATGGCCTACACTTCCGAAAAGCGGAACATGATTTAACGTGTGCGCAAGATGCTCTGCATGCGTTCGAACACGGGGCCTCGGTTTATAGTCTCATCCGAAGAAGAGTGAGAGAGGGAGAGAGAGAGGGAAAGAGAGACGGGGGGAGAGAGAAGGGGTGAATAGAGAGAGGGGGGGGGGGGGCTATTGTGTCAACCTCTTACACATGCATGTTGCACGTAGAAATTAACTCTGTTCACCTACACAGGGTGAATCACTGTGTTTGCGGGGCAAGCTAACCTGACACCTCGCTGTTTTAAATGTGATGCTGACTGATGCCAGTTCCTGCACACACGTATGCAGAAGAACCGGTTGTGTCCGCTGTTGGTGGGTGGTGACAGAAACCTGGACATTGCCAGTAGGCACACAGCACCTGAAGAGAGATTGGCCTCCCGGGGTGGAACTTGTTGAAGTGACAACAGCCTGAAAAGCCGCACTGACTGCTGAGCAGTGAAGAAGAAGGAGAAGGAAGAAGGAGGAGGAGGAAGAAGGAAGAAGGAGGAGACAAAGAAGATGAACAAGAATAAGAGCAAGAAGGAGAAGGAGGAGGAGGAAAAGAAGAAGAAGAAGATCAACAACAACACCACCACCACCACCACCAACAACAACAACAAAGAAGACACAAGCGCAGTGTGACAACTAGACAAGCCTGCTCTCTTGCCGCTTTCTGCAGTGGTGACCTGACTCTCCAGGTAACTGTGGTCATTTCTGTGGAGTGTGCCGAGTTTTGTATTATGTTACATTGTTTATTTGTTCATTTTTTGGCTAGAGCTTCGAGGTTCGCCTGTGGTGAGATAGTGTGTATGCGACCGTTTTTACCTACCATGAAGGTAGCTGCATTCAGAGTTGGAGATTGGTCTGTAAACACCACCACCTGTGCATGCAGTTTCAGAAAAAATAAGTTACTACCAGCACTAACTGACCCCTTTGGGAAGACGAACTAGATTTGATGTGTACACAATATGTTTGTGTGCTTGCACATGGCGCCTTGCTTTACAGTGTAGTCATCATGACTGTTACGTATGCTAAAAGTCAAACACAGAACCTTCAGGTTTACAGTGTCATCTGGAAAGAAATGGCTAGGAAAAGTAACTCGTTGTAAATCTTAACTGATCGCCGATGAGCTGCAAAAATATATCTCTAATCTGAAGTAGACCTGAGGAGTGGATGGGGAGGGTGTTGACTTTCTGTTAGTGCTGTTGGCGCATTCCATCCCTTTTTTGTACCTTGCCGTCTGTGCTGTCTAGCTAGCAGTAAGTAAACCCGACTAGCGGATGTCATGAACACTTGTTGATTTACTTGAAACGCATAGAAAAAAAGCTAAAGCCTAAAACTAAAAATACCTAAAACACTATTAATGGCTACAGGCATGGCGCTGTGTGCATACTTTTACAAGTGATTTGGCGGAAAATGTCAGTAGGTGAATACTTGTCCCTGACTGGTCAACTATAGGACTACCCCCCTCCCCTCTTATGTAAATTTAGGGAGTTATACCAGCTTCCGTGGTGTGTGCAGGCATGATGCCAGTGCGAAATGTGGGCTTAGGATTGCAACTGAAGTTGTCCTTGAATTGTATTGCTTGTTTACAAACTATGTCTGAAATTACTTCATCTACAAGCAGATAACCATGATCACAAGGTTGGTAATATTCATACTGAGTGCATTCTAATGTTACTTGGCGATGCTTTCTAGGCATGTACTTGTATGCCAGTAAACCAGTTTCAAATTCAGGCGGGCCATTTTGACTTGACAGCGATTAGATTCAGTCCAGATCAGTACCACATTGGAGTTTTAACTCATGTAAGGCCTTGTTTGAAAAGACATCTGCTAACAACTGCAGGACTATTTTCTTCAAGTGTTTAAACAAACAAGGGTAGTTCTGTACCAAATATAGGACTTTGGTTTAATTTCGTGACTTTTTTTAAACCTCAGAGCAGTCAAAAGGATGAGATGATGGTTAACATAGGTAGCAACACCTCTGGCATGTGGTGTAATGTTTTTAAAAAAAATATAGGTGTACGTCCAATATAATGTGACTCCTGTGGACTATCCTGCATATAATAATAATAATAATAATAATAATAATAATGTATGGAATTTATATCGCGCTGAATCTTGTAAAGCAACAAATCAAAGCGCTCATATGAGCACCTTCGGAAAAAAAGAATACAGCTTCAACTGGGTCACTGACTGTGTGCAGGTCGGAACATCCCTCACTGACGTGCAGTGTCGACAACAACTTTCAACTTGACATTCTCGTGATGCTGTGTCTGGAATACAACGCCGTTAAACAGCGTCATGAAGAAGAAACAGCCCAGGCTTTCCATGATAAGTGAGTATTGCTAACCAGTGTTAATTCGAAAAGAATTTGAGTGTATTATTTTAGGGTTCGTGGTTCAGAGGAGTAGTAGGTAGTGTGTCAACCTTATAAGTTAGGAATTTGTGTTGATGGTTTTTAGTGACACGTGCTTTTGTCTCGGCCTCACATTTTTTTAATACAAAAATATAGCACTATTTTGCAGTAAATAGTTTGATAACTACGATGAAAGAAAGGAAATGAGTTTATATCTGACCTTGGTTTTTTTTCTTCGGAACTCAGTGTTAAAAATAGAATAGCAAGTTTTTCTAAGTCGGGATTACTATACGCTACCTTTAATTGTATACATTTCAACAAAATAGACCTTAGTACATCCACACTTTTTCCTAAACAAGCGACTTGACAGTAGCATTATAATAACGCGTACATGCAAAATATCTTATGCACAATTAAATGCATGTAAGCCACATACTGACGTGTAATAAACATACATGCTCGTATGCAGGAACGCATAGACTCCAGAAAAAAAGTCTCTCTCGCTATCTCTCTCTCTCGCTCTCTTTTCTCTCTCGCTCTTTTCTCTCTCTCTCTCTCTCTCTCTCCCCCTCTTCCTCTCTCTCTCTCTTCTCTCTCTCTCTCCTCTCTCTCTTTTCTCTCTCTATCTCTCTCTATCTCTCCCCTCTCGCTCTCGCTCTCACTCTTTCTGTCCCTCTCCCTCACACACATTTATTGAATGGGAGCATAAAATTATGAGATGCATACAACATATTAAGTATATGAATACTGAAATTAGCTGCTCTGATTAATGATGACATAGACCTAAGACCTGATGAAAACTAGTGGAAACTTTGATGTTCACAGGGACACACCAGAAAGACGACCTACATCATCTATCTTCAGGATTTCCAAGAATGGAAGGCCACCCTGCGTATCAACGGGCAAGTTTAGGAAGACTGTCACAGCCATCAACTGAATCAAAAGGAATCAACTTTACAAGAACAAGATGCTTGAGCAATATCAAAACATCCTTGACACTGACCAGGAAGAGAGAGACCTCAATGTCCTGCTGTCCCAGCCCAGAGGTAGGGAACACTGCCCTCATTCAGCACAGCAGCTCTGGTGTTGGGCCACAAGACTATAAAACAGCCCCAGAGAAAAATGTTGCACACTCTTGAACACTTTGAGACTCAATAACTGATCAACTCCTGGAATCGTCTTACCATTGAATGACTCCTGGACCCATGTTTACACTGATCAACTCCTGGACCCATGTTTACACTGATCAACTCCTGGACCCATGTTTACACTGAATGATTCCTGGACCCATGTTCACACTGAATGACTCCTGGACCCATGTTTACACTGAATGACTCCTGGACCCATGTTTACACTGAATGATTCCTGGACCCATGTTCACACTGAATGACTCCTGAACCCATGTTTACACTGATCAACTCCTGGACCCATGTTTACACTGAATGACTCCTGGACCCATGTTTACACTAAATGACTCCTGGACCCATGTTTACACTAAATGACTCCTGGACCCATGTTTACACTGAATGACTCCTGGACCCATGTTTACACTGAATGACTCCTGGACCCATGTTTACACTGATCAACTCCTGGACCCATGTTTACACTGATCAACTCCTGGACCCATGTTTACACTGATCAACTCCTGGACCCATGTTTACACTGAATGACTCCTGGACCCATGTTTACACTGATCAACTCCTGGACCCATGTTTACACTGACTCCTGGACCCATGTTTACACTGAATGACTCCTGGACCCATGTTCACACTAGTATCTTTGCTCAGTATAGTGTTTAAAATGGAGGGTTGTCCATCTACATCCAGTACCCTGATATATAAAATCTGACCTCTGCTCCCAAAACTCGTCTCCGCAAACTACACACAGCTGAAGCAGGAGATAGGAAAACAGCAGCAGCCAGCATCATAGTCAGCTGGTATGCTTCGTGGAAAACCGGCTCATAGACTTTCGCCTACAATCCCACAACAAAACTGATTTGAACAGCCTGTCGTTTACATTTGCCTCCCCTGGCACATCCCAAACGATAGTCTGCAGTACATCCCCTCCCATTGCTATTTGCTTGGTAACAACATTACTCACTCACTGGTAAAGGAAAGAATGCAGCCGCAGATAGATAGGTGAAGCCACGAAAGACGAGAACAAGCAGCACATCAAATATAATACAGCAGCATCAACACAACAGGGAAGATGCTATACGTATCGCAGCCCTGCTCAACAAACGACACGCTCCGAAAGATGGCCTAACGCAACTCCCGAGGCCAAGAATCTCTATGGGGATTGGAAGACCTGCAGCACGGTGTGGCCACCTTCACTGCAGTGACCGAGCTGTCCACTGACCAACTGTCCACTGACCAACTGTCCACTGACCAACACGCAACAAGAACGGAAACGCTGCACCAGCAAGAAATCGCCAGGCAAGCTTCTGGCAGCTGTGGGCATCACTGACACTGGGGTGCTCAAGGGCGACTTCAACCACCATCTACATGTGAGTATGATTATTCTCTCCTCTTTTGCTGTACTCTCCCCCCCCCCCCACTCTCTCTCTCTCTCTTGACCTTGCATTCTATCTCTCTCTCTCTCTCTCTCTCTCTCTCTCTCTCTCTCTCTCTCTCTCTCTCTCTCTCTTTCTCTCTCTCTCTCTCTCTCTTCTCTCTCTCTCTCTTTCTCTCTTTCTCTCTTTCTTTCTCTTGCCTTCACTCTTTTTCTCTCTCCCTTCCCTCACTCTCTCTCCATACTTTTCCTTTACTTAGACATGGTGGTATATTTCTCTCACAATAGTTTATGGTTGTCTTTATCAGATGCTGTGCTGCAATGACTTCACCACGAACTCCACGATGCTGAGCATGCACGACTTACTGTGCTAGGCCCGTGTGGTCAAAGGGTAGGGAATGGTGGAGACAGAAATCTTTGACAAAAAATACCTCTGAAGAGCCTTTTTGTTAGATCTCGAATTTAAAAACAAATCGATATTAAGCATTGAAATTGTAGTTCGGATTGACCATTCAAATCTGTTGGACTAGTCAGTGTGAACAGGATGAACTGCCAAACAAAATGACAGCTGTATATAATATAGGTCGCCGTATGCCTCAAGCTGCAATCACAACACAACTTTAACGTCAACTTCAAATTGAGCATTAAGTGGTGGGAGGAGGCAAGCTGTCCATTTGAGATAATGGTTAGGGCCTGTTTGAATATGTATGGTTAAATCCGACATTTCGAGCCGCTTGAGAAGTATCTATGAAGACCAGACAATCTGGGATCCTTGTTGCCTTGACTGCAGCAGTTAGAGAATCTATCTGTCGGCTGCTTTAGTTTTCAGGAATATTGTAATTTCATGATTTGTTCATGAACCCTCGTGTATGTATTCAGATTAAACTGGATGAAGCCAGAGCATTCCTAAAATATTCTATGCATTTGCATGGGAGTAGGTCTAGATAACCTGTCGCGTTAAGATCAATATCCAGAACAGTTAGAAATTCAGTAATCCAATTTTTCAATATTGATATCTATTAAGAGTAAGGTAAAGGTGTCTCATAACCTATGAAGTTGTTTTGGAGTAAGGTGTCCAAGACCTTGGCTTCTCTAGGGGGCCAGCATCTTGGGGTGGTGTTCACCTCCTCTCTTTTGCTGCTTTATCTCCCCTGTCTCCAAAGTTAGCAGGTACTGAAGCCAATGTTAGGAAGCGATAAGTTCTGGTGACTGTGGGCCATGCCTTCAGTACAGTCTTTCCACTTCGAGCATCTGTAATTTGAATATAATTATTTATTGGTGAATTGCAGATTAAAAAGAAACAAATTGAGGAATTTTAGATCATAAATCTTGAAAGCGTTTTCAAATGGCCAAAATGATAACCTGTGACAAGCACCACTTTGAAAATCACCAAGTCAAGGCTTGTCTATTTAATGTTCTCATTGACGATTATAAAGATACATTTCTGTATGGAAAAGATAAAGGTTTAGATATTTGCGAGTATGTGGACAAAAACGACGACTTAATACCACAAATTCTCCAAGGAGGTAAACACTCTTGATTGCTAAGTTGGCTGGATTGTTTGTCAGGGAGTTCAAAACAGAGCAAGGACAACACCATGGATTGAATTTTGTGTAATAAATGAGCTCAGAGGCTGTAGAAATAGCAACAAACAAGTGTGTTGATGTACGCGTGATAAAAAAACATTTGTCTGCAAACAAATGGGAGGTGGGGGGGTAAGGGGAAATTGATAATTGAAAGGCGGGTTTGGGGTGGAGGGGGCGTTCCGTGTGGCTAGGCTTTCAGAAATACAATTAAATAGCTAGCAGGTTTTTTTCGGGGCTAGTTCCTTACTTTATCTACTAGGTTGTTTTGCCAATTTAGAGAAATGGGTAGACAGATATGTAGGGCAAGGTAGGTTGGTATGAGAAAACACTAGCGATTAAAAGAACAGATTTTTCCTGGGGGGTTATATCTGGGGCTAATAAGCATTTCCGGTCATCATTTCAACTGTGGGTTTTTTTTGACACAGATGCAATTTGTCACAGTAGGCCAGACACTGCTGATTTCAGAGCTGGAAAATTGTAAACACTGAGGAAATAAGAAAAATAAGCAAGGCATAACCGCACCGTTGGGTTTGCTCCTCCTTTTATCTACTTTATTGCAAGAACCCAAAGCCTTTTTGGAAACAAAGGGAGGCTGCTGGAAGCCTTTGAGCTAATTCCAGAACTGGAAAATTGTCATAAAAATCTAAGCAGTGAAGCAACAGAAACTTACATGGCTTGCTAAATGGCCAGACGATTTGCGGTTTAAAGAAAACTTCCAAACGATTGTGTCAGAAGCTAGGTATCATTGTGTCTATGTGCCATTGTGTCCACATTCATGCATGCATACAGACAGACCGACCGACCAGCTGACTGACAGCCCGTTCCCAGTTACTAATGTTAACTGCTAACACTAACCTTGACACTAACCTTTGTTTCTTAACCTGGCCCCACATGTGGACACAAAAGGCAGATGGATATCATGGTACAAGATGTGACACAGAAACAAACCTGTTTTTTTATTTTTTGATGTTTTAGGTGTGGGGATGTATATGGGGCATTTAGGGGTGAAGGGTGTTAGAGTGGGCAGGGTCAGTAGCTGTGTGTGACAAGGGACATAAGAGAAGTTATGGCTAAGTCGTCTGTGCAAATGAATGTAAGAGCAAGAATAGGAAATGGGCTAACTTTTTTTTCTGTAAGCGAGGAGGCGAAATATTTAAGCAAAATATTTCAATATAAAGGATGGAATTAAATGGAGAATGATTACCAAGATGACTTTTTGTGCATGTGCATGAGAGGACAGAGAAGTGTATATATGCATTTCTTCATTAATGCTTACATGTTGCGTATATAAAGTGAACTGTTGGTTAAAAAAGTTTTAAATATATGAAAATGCAAAAATAACTCAAAGAAACAGAAGTCCAAGATTTTAAAAACCTCATCAAGGAAAAGCACAATAAAAGTACAGGAAAAAGCAGAAGGATAAGAAGAAAACGAAAGAAATTTTCAAAAAGCATAGTGGTAAGATACAAAAGGAGCAATCTATGCAAATTTCACATATAATATTCTCATTAACCCTACCAATAAATGGAGATACATTTGTAGCAAAACAGGTTGTTTAAAGTTCAAATGCGTGCGATTGCATGGACAGAAACAGACAGAATAGCAGACAAGGTGTCCTAGGGAAGTAGTTTTTTATGGCACAATGGGTCAATCTCGAGAGTAGCCTACCATATAGGCAATTGTGTGCCAGTGGGAATAGATGACATAATTTACAAAACCGCATACACACGGGAACTGGCTGTAAAAGGGCTCATAAGTGCTTATTCTTTTTATCTCGATATAAAAGATTTAATAAATAAAATACCCACTAATCACGCTATTTGGATCAGCTTAGTGTGTCGAGAAGTAAATGAAATGTTAAATCCAGTGTAGCTCAATGGGTACCTGCTCTCTTCAGAAACCGGGAAGGTAAATCAGCAAGGAAGAAGAGATGGGAACCACCGTCAAGATGTTGGCCCTTAGAGAAGCTGAGGTCTAGGACACCTTGCTCCCAACAGCCACTAGGTCATTACAAACTTTACCATATTACCTTTAATGTAAAGCCACTGGCTACAGAACTGATTTTTTCATAGCAGATTCATAGGCATGATCTAAACCAGTTATGAGGCATTTCAGCACTGCTCACAAAGGAGACAGGTCTCGTTTGTATCCTTCCCTAATTTTCTTACCAAATTTCCGCCCCTCGCTAGGATCTAAGCTCTTCTGTATCCTTGGCCTCTTCCTCCACAACCAAAGCATTAACTTTTGAAGGAGCAATGGGGCGCCACACAAGGTTTCTGATCGCCATCAGTACTTGTTGCGATATTCTGTAAAATAACGACACTATGCTCCCCCCATAAATAATAAAAAAGAACTCGATGTCATGAAGTGAGCGGTTATAACTGACAGTGGATAACAAGAAAACATGAACCATTAATAGACGAAAAATATGTGACAACAATTTTGAAAAAATCAAAGGAGAGCAATCTTAGTGACAGTAATGTAGTAAGTGTCAGAACATAGCCACCACCTACAAAGGCTGTGGGGCAGCGGTCATGGAGGATGTGATGTGATCACAACAGACATTAGAAAAGCATCCGTTAGCTTAGGCTCCTGTCCACCCTTGAGTCCACATGGGTCCTAGTCTGGTGAGTCATGTGAATCACCAGGGAGTCTTCATCATGTGGACCATCAGGCAGTCTTCATCATGTGGATCATCAGGCAGTCTTCATCATGTGGATCATCAGGCAGTCTTCATCATGGGGATCATCAGGCAGTCTTCATCATGTGGATCATCGGGCAGTCTTCATCATGTGGATCATCAGGGAGTCTTCATCATGGGGATCATCAGGCAGTCTTCATCATGTGGATCATCAGGCAGTCTTCATCATGTGGATCATAGGCAGTCTTCATCATGGGGATCATCAGGCAGTCTTCATCATGGGGATCATCAGGCAGTCTTCATCATGGGGATCATCAGGCAGTCTTCATCATGGGGATCATCAGGCAGTCTTCATCATGTGGATCATCAGGCAGTCTTCATCATGGGGATCATCAGGCAGTCTTCATCATGTGGATCATCAGGCAGCCTTCATCATGGGGATCATCAGGCAGTCTTCATCATGGGGATCATCAGGCAGTCTTCAGGAGTGGAACTATCGTCTGGCGGAGACGCTGTATCACGTTCTTGGATATGTAAGTACATAGAAATCTGCAAAGCCTCAGATGAGTGACATTGATGTGCATGACTCAGCTATTGGGTTATAACTGAAATATTGCTTAAGTTGACTGTATTTCTATTTCTGTCAAAACGTTTAAGCTCAAAACCTGATAGCTGTGCCTATCAGAAGTGTGTTCCCAAAGTCGAGAAGTTTGCTGCATGCATTGATCAGTTCAACAAGGCACAAGTTAAATCCCCTAATGTAATCTTGTCTCTGCTCTTTCCATATATTACTGCACTTGAGAAGATCAGTTGTTTACCTCTGCAATTTAGGCAAAGCGGTTCTGATTTCAACAGTCTTGCCAAGTTGCTATTCCACTTAATAAAAAATACATTTGTAAATGTTTGCGACTTTTGTCTGTAAATTAAAAAATGTGCAGACGAGATAAAAGGATCTTTGGCAAAACAATGTTTAGATATAAGTGTATACGTTCACTTCCTTTGCATCATGATTTTTTTTTTGAGTTATTTGCAAATATGAATATGTTAAGCATAAGCATGAGCGTGCCATAGTGTCAACTAAAGCTAGTTATTTAAAGAAGTCCTTAGAATATTTGAAAAAAAAGTTCTCTCTCATAGAGCTCCATGTACTTCATTAGAAAAAGACTAATTTAGGGAAGTAAGTATGTTTTCATTGTGAGCATAAACGCACGCACGCACGCACACACACACACACAACACAAAACACACACACACACAAAACCACACACACAATTGCCATTCTAGAAATCTAAAGGTGGCAATGCTACCTGGACAAGAATGCGATGTGGAATTTTTTTAAAAGTATACCTACTCAAAGCTATTGTTTGGACTTTTTCTATGTTTTGACTATTATTGATTATTGTTGTCAGGGACCCAGGAGCTAGAATCAAGAGCCAGTGACCTGACATGGGTTATAGCAGCTATCATCGCCAGCGTTTTCGAAAACAGAGCTAAGTTGTGTATAGCTTTGCTTCCATTCTTCTGTCTCATTTCCGACCGAATTTTTTTAGTCCATATTTTGTATTATATAACTTTGTGTGAAATTGCCTATATTTCTTGCGAATTTTGTTTGTAAATTCAAAAATGTGCCGGGGAGATAAATGGATCTTTTGCAAGATAGACATGTTTGCTTATAAGAGTATACGTTCACTTCCTTTGCAACATGCATTTTTAAAGATATATTTGAAAGTATGAATATGTTAAGCATAAGCCGGAGCGTGCAATAGTGTCAACGAAAGCTGGTTTATTAAAACAAGACCTTGGAGTATTTGACTTCACACACACCACACACAAAACACACACACACACACACACCACACACACACAACATACACACACATACCACCACCACCACCACCACCACACCCACACCACACCACCCACACACCACACGTTATTGATCAATTGTTTTTGTTCTAGATGACTTGATAAAAAAAAAAACAAATGAATTTCTTATTCAATGTACCATCTGGGAAATTAAAAAATTGACTTGACCCTTTACACACACATTCACACTACACACACACACACACACACAAAAAACACACATACACACACACACAACACACACACACATACACCACACCACACACACACACACACACACACCAAACACACACCACAAACACACACACATACAAACGCACACAACACACACACCACACACAAACAAACAAACGCACACACACACACACACACACACACACACACACACACACACACACACACACACACACACACACACACAAACACACACACACACACACACAGGGTAGTCTAGAGGTAATGCGCCTGCCTAGAAAGCGAAACGTCTGGGTCGGAAGAGTGCGGTGGTTCGAATCCCGTTTGATCCCAACACTTTTCTCCAATTACCCCCATGAGTGATGGCCCGGGTGACAGTCTTTCGGATGAAATGATAAACCGAGGTCCCGAGTGTAACACATGACTTTTTAACGCACGTAAAAGAACCCACGGCAACTAATTGTCTCTGGTAAACTTCTGTAGAAAAACCTACTCTGATAAACAGTTGCGGACAGAAAAAAAGGGGTGGCACTGCTCTTGCGGCGACGCTCTTTCACTGGGGAGAGCAGCCCGAATTTCACGCAGACAAATCTGCCGTGACTTAAAAGTGGTATAGACTTTTAAAAAATTACCCCCTATCCCCACACACATCATACACAACACACACACACACACCAGACAAAAAACACAACACACATAAACACCCCCAACAAACACAACACACAAACACACAACACACAAACACACCACACAAACACAACACACAGACACACCACACAAACACAACACACAGACACACACACACACAAACACAACACACAGACACACTCACAGACACACTCACACTCGCACTAACACACACCCACACACACACCGCACACACCACACCACACACACACACCACACCACACAACACACACAAGCACGCAGCCACAACAACACGCACACACACACACCACACACACAACCACACACACTCACACACACTACAACACCACACACACACAACTTACGTTTGTCATTCTTGGTTGTCTGCTGGGATGACAAATCTCCCCTTGGGTATGAACACTCCTCACTCTTACCTCCCAATTCACTTCATGTTCATGCATGCCTGTCCTTTTTCTCCATAATTCAATGCAAAAAGACAGCTTCTTATCATTTTCAGAGTAGTAATCGACACTCGGATTGACCAGACTCAAAGGTGAGCGAGGAGGAGTGGAAGGGACTAGATCTGCCAGTATACAAGGACATCTGTCAAAGACGCTAGTGAAGAATGCCTTGGTATTGGACATTGGAGTGACTTAGTATCTGTCAGTAGACAGGATGATTGAAGTGTTTGTGACATTGGAGTGACTTAGTATATGTCAGTAGACAGGATGATTGAAGTGTTTTTTGACATTTGAGTGACTATCTGCCAGTAGACAGGATGATTCAAGTGTTTGTGACTTGAATTGACTAGTATCTTCTACAGGGTTGATTATACGTTTCGATTTTGAAGTCAATTGAATAAAAATCAACCAGTTTTAAAAAAACTAAATCAAAAGAGTTCTAAAGTTGATACGTTGTTGTTTTGTCCACGTTTAAATGCTCGGGAAGAAATCTTGTAAGTGTTCCGTAGAATTTATGCATATTTGATAAATATTTGGAGTGAAAAATAGTATCATTCATTAGCCAATAACACCAGCGGTTGTGTATGGCAAACTTAAATTTCTGGCTTTTTGGGCCAACTATCATAATGAATCCCAAGAGTGCTGCATGGCTTCTTCTCTTTCTAAGTTCTTCTCACGTTTGCTTTCGTCTTCTTTCTTTCTCCTTCTTCTGGGGTCCAGTGAATGTGTTCTTGTGATTGACTGTGGGTCTCTTCGAAGGATTGCCAATCCACTTCACCGTCGTCTGGTGATTTGGTTCCCTGTCTTTTGGCGCATCTCCGTAGTAGGTCTTCATTGGATTTTTTCTTGCCAAAAAATCCCGGGGAATTCTTCCAAGGGTATGTTGGGGAAAGGATCGAAGTTTGGTAAGATCCACTTCCGTCATCCTCCGCACTCAGACCGTCAGGAGCGTAGCAAAAACAAGTTGTATAAAAATCAGCTTGGTGTTGGTGCTAACTGAGTTGATCTCTTCGTTTCTCCCGAAAACCTCCTGAATCCTTGTTTTTGATGGTTCATTTTGATTTTTTGAAAAAAAAATTGTTTTTTATCGAAGTTGTGTGATTTTTTAGAAAAGATTTTTTGTTTTTTTAAATTTGAACAAATAATTATTTTTGGGGCAAATTTCAATTGGAATTTTTTTTTGGGGGAGTGTTTTTTGAAGTCAGAACACGTTTATTGTTTGGATTTTTTTAGTTAATGGCAATTTGTTTATTGACAAACACGAATTGAAAGAACTTTTTTAACATGAAGGCAGCTTTCTTTGTTTTTAATTTTATTTAAACGAACAATTTTTTAATTGAAATATTTCTGTACCTGCTTGTACAAAAGTAGCTTTTATCTACTGTTTTATTATATTTTTATGGACTTTTTAAGAATCCAATTTATTTAATGACTGGTTGGAAAAAGAGTATTGTCCTAATATGGCACTTGGAACTGGCTATAATTCTTTTCCATTAGGATTTTTCGGAACTGATTTATCGAATGATTGAGAACATGATTGTGTGGTAATATTGCCCTTAACCGACAATGCTTTATGGGGGGAGGGGGGGGGTAGATTTTAAAAAGTATTTCAACTATTGGAAACGCGTTTTATAAACTATGCAGTCATTGGGTAGAAAAGTGTTAGGTACCTCAAATCTATATGCACGAAATGGACAAAGGGCATTTTAAAAAAGTTTTATCAGTCATATTCACAAAACTTTAGTTATATATCTTCATGGCGAGAGAGAGTGAAAGTTGAGAGGAGTGTGTGTGTGTGTTGTGTGTGTGTGCGGCGCGCGGTGGGCGGTGGTGTGTTGTGTGTGTGTATAGTAAAGGGGTAGTACGAGGTAATCGGGTTAATTGGGGGAAGCACGGAAGAGAAAGGGGTATTTAGGAGGAGTATACATGTCTAATTTAGACCATTAAAAAGGGAAAAAAATACCTGGCTGACAGTTTTCTTGCAAGGTTTACTTTGGGCTCATGTTAATGGCGGCAGCTTATTCAAATTGTCTTAGGCCTGGAACCACGCTGATAGCAAAACTGAAATTTTGCAAATACCGGAGTCCAAAACACAATCTTACATGTGATAAATACAGTTATTTAGCGCACGTATAAGAACCCACAGCAACATGAGTTCTCACAAAATTCTATAGAAAAAGCCACTCTGATTGGGAAACAGTTCTTCACAGGGGAAAAACTGGGTGGCGCTGCTCTTATGGCGATGCGCTCTTCCTGGGAAGAAAGGCCCGAGTTTCATGCAGATACATCTGCCGTGACGTGGTCTGATATAAAAAAGGAACTACATTGACAGCAAAAGTGGAAATTTGCGTACATCGAAGGGCATCAGTCTCAGAAATTGAGAGAACTAGTGATTCTTAAAGATCCTTCTATTGCGGGACACGTACCCTTGCGTCTATAGCAACATACCATTTGTCTGCCTGATATTGTGTCCACATGCATTCTAACAATCAGACCGACCAGCTGACAGTGAACCCCTACCATGTTCCTAATCTTT
>CM054146.1:65823901-65825904 GCA_028751875.1 Rapana venosa | reverse complement strand
TATTTGTGACAGGACTGTGTGGCAATAACAGAAATAAGTGTAGAGAAAATGTAGCATCCTTAAATCCTGTCTTTGCTAAATTGCCTTTTATGCCAGAGCAGCACTTGTTACTAAACCTTACATTGATGTTGTCTTCAAACGCAGACTATCAATTCAAACATCAGCTTCCTTGATGACATTCCGAGGTTCTGTCTTACATCGGGGATTATCAAAGCAGTTGACTGGTGAAAAGATGAATTACTGTCCTCCTCCCTTCTTTCCTCCCTTCCTCCAACTCCCAAAACCTGCCAACATCCTCACCCTCTCCTTAGCTGGCGTCTTCTGGCTTCCTGGGGTAATTACAGTGTTGATCCCAGCTCCATCACAGTGTAGTTCGTGTAGAGGGGTCGGAAGACAAGTAGTAGTACTAGACGGCAACGTGCTATCTCTTACTCCAACCAAGGAAACTATTGGCCTGTTCTGCTTGACTTGACAATGAACTATGTCTTGTTTTTATTTTGTTGTCATTTAATTTTATGCAGTCAATGTTCACAATATAAAATATCCCTTTTACATAGTTTAAAGAATATCTTAAAAGAATGTTATGATACAAGTGCACTCAGTTAACAAAACAGAACAGAACTAAGGCATTAGCAACTTATTACCTGGCATCAACATTTCCTTTGTGCTTTTCCATTGTGGGTTCTGTTGGATACATATACCTTTTTCTTGTTAATTCTTCTTCAATACAGGCTTCCCATGCATAATGTATAAATCAACTTTCCTTTGTTATCTGGCCTAGTACACCTCTCTCTCTGTCTCTCTCTCTCTGTCTCTCTCTCTCTCTCTCTCTTCTCTCTCTCTCATCTCTCTCTCCTCTCTCTCTCTCTCTCTCTCTCTCTTTGTGGACGATTCTAAAAGCTGGCCTTGCCCAGCCAGCACTCTGCTGTCAGCCAGCCTCCCACCTTGGACAGCAGCTGGCTGTGGAAACAGCAGGGCAGAATGAGGTCTGCTCCACAGTCCTCCATCTTATGCCTGTCTGCAGCACGCTGTGAGGGTCTGCTGATCAGAGAGAGAGAGAGAGAGAGAGAGAGAGAGAGAGAGAGAGAGAGAGAGAGAGAGAGAGAGAGGAGAGAGAGAGAGAGAGAGAGAGAGAGAGAGAGAGAGGAGAGAGAGAGAGCACAGAGAGGAGGGGAGCTGAAGGTGGAAACCAGTACTAATGAAAACTGGAGAGTCATGGTCAAACAGCATATGTGTGTATCTTTCCTGATAAGTGTTTTACAGAAGGACATATCATAAAATTACTATAGTCCATGTTCCTCATCAGATCCACTTGGGATCATTTCAACACTGTGTAGAAACATCAATGGAAAATAGATAGATTTGGCTAGTCGATGCTGGTAGGACTAGTTCCTGTACAGGGAGTTGATTACTTGTTGGGCTTGTTTGTATCGTACATACCTCTGGGTAAAGCAAGCTTATTCTTTTATGAAAGACTACATTAAGTTCAAAAATGGGAGTTGTGAATCGTGGGTATCTGAACATGAACTTGGTTACATGTCAAATTAAAAAGAAGTGTATGCAGTTGGCTCAGAACTAATGCTGAATTCAGGGATAAATACCCCTTAAAATACCACAGCAAAAACTTACATCTTGGTCCTCAGAGTGCTTCAGACATCAGAGTTAGTCTGCCTCCGCACAGCAACAGTACCTGACTGCACTAGAGGAGCTCAGTACCCAAGCCCAACTGTAGTCAATACACTTGTTCTACACAACTTCTTTCTGCAGAGACTTGTTACAGTCTCAAGCAATCTTCAAATGGGATCATGATTTCTATCATATTTTCGGTAATTATTGAAACTTGCCACGACCACAGACCATTTCCGGTGCTGTTCTCAATATATGCATGCAGACATTTCGTTTTACGTTTGCAAAATTGTCTTTTTTATCTGTAATGCATAATGCATGTTGTACATTTTGTGAATGAATATTTCCTATATCTGAAAATAACACAAGTGGTTCAT
>CM054146.1:65768901-65803901 GCA_028751875.1 Rapana venosa | reverse complement strand
TTTCAGAAATACAATTAAATAGCTAGCAGGTTTATTTTCGGGGCAAATTCCTCCCTTTATCTACTTGGCTGTTTTGCCAAGTTAGGGAAAGGGGTAGACAGATATATATGGCAAGGTAGGTGGGAGTAGGAACAAACTAGCGGTTTAAAGAACAGGGTTTTTCTACGTGGTTATATCTGGGGCTAAGAAGCATATCCGTTCTCCATTTCAACTTTGTTTCTTTTGGACACAGATGCAATTTGTCACAGTAGGCCAGATACTGCTGATTTCAGAGCTGGAAAATTGTAAATAAACAATGAGGAAATAGCAGAAAAAAGCAAGACTAACCATACAATTGGGTTTGCTCCTTTTATCTACTTAATTTGGAAGAACCCACAGCCTTTCTGAAAACAAAAGGTAGGCTGCTGGAAGCCAATGAGCTAATCCCAGAACTGGAAAATTGTCATAAAAATCTAAGCAGTGAAGCAACAGAAACGTACATGGCTTGCTAAATGGCCAGACGATTTGCGATTTAAAGAAAACTTCCAAACGATTGTGTCAGAAGCTAGGTACCATTGTGTCTATGTGCCATTGTGTCCACATGCATGCATGCGTACAGACAGACCAACTGACTGACAGCCCTTTCCCAGCTACTAATGTTAACTGCTAACACTAACCTTAACACTAACCTTTTTCTTAACCTGGCCCCACATGTGGACACAAAGGCAGATGGACATCATGGTACAAGATGTGAAACAGAAACAAACCTGTTTCTTTTCCTTCTTGATGTTTTAGGTGTGGGGATGTATATGGGGTGTTTAGGGGTGAAGGGTGTTAGAGGGCGCAGGGTCAGTAGCTGTATGTGACAAGGGAAATAAGAGAAGTTATGGGTAAGTCATTTGTGCAAATGAATGTAAGAGCAAGAATAGTGAATGGGCTAACATTATTTTTATGTAAGAGAGGAGGCGGGATATTTAAGCAAAATATTTAAATATAAAGGTTGGAGTTAAATAGGGAATGATTACCAAGATGATGATTTTGTGTGCGTGCGCATGAAAGGACAGAGAAGTGTATACATGCATTTTTTCATTAATGCTTGCATGTTGCATAGATCAAGTGAACTGTTGGTTTAAAAAGTTTTACATATAAGAAAATGCAAAAATAAGCCACAGAAACAGAAGTGCAAGATAAAAGCAACTCAAGGAAAAGCACAATAAAAGCACAGGAAAAGGATAAGAAGAAGAAAACGAAGAAAGTTATTAACAAGCAAGTGGTAGAAAGAAAAGAGCAATCTGCAAAATCAACAAAAAATATTCTCATTAACCATACCAATAAACCGAGGATACATTTAAAGCAAAAACGGCTGTTTAAAGTTTAAATGTGTGCAATTGCATGGGTGAAACATAGACAAAATAGTCGAGGTGTCCTAGGGAAGAAGTTATTTTCTAAGGCACAATGGGTCAGTCTTGAGAGTCGCCTATCATATAGGCCATTGTGTGCCAGTGGGAATAGATAACATAATTTACAAAACCGCATACACACGGGAACTGGTGGTAAAAAAAGCACATACGTGCTTGTTTAATTATCATCGATATAAAAGAAGAAAAAAATATAAAAACACTTTTCTCGCTTTTTGGATTTATATTAGCTTAGTGTGTCGAGAAGCAAGTAAAAAGTTAAATACAGAGTAGCTCAATGGGTACCCGCTCTCTTCAGAAACCGGGACGGTAAATCAGCAAGGGAGAAGAGATGGGAACCACCCTCAAGATGTTGGCCCTTAGAGAAGCTGAGGTCTAGGACATCTTGCTCCCAACAACCACTAGGTCATGAAAAACTACCATTTTACCCTTAATGTAAAGCCACCGGCTACAGAACTGCTTTTTGCATAGCAGATTCATAGGCATGATCTAAGTCAGTTATGAGACATTTCAGCACTACTCACAAAGGAGACAGGACTCGTTTGTATACAGGTCTCGTTTGTATCCTTCCTAATTCTCTAACCAAATTTCGCTCGCTAGGATCTAAGCTCTTTGCCTCTTCACCACAACCAAAGCATTAACTTTTGAAGGATCAATGGACAACAAACAAGTTTCTGATCGCATCAGTACTTCTTGCTAAAGTAAAATATGAAAAAGTAAATATAAAAAACAACTCGATGACATGAAATGAGCGGTAAAACTGACAGTGGATACACAAGAAAACATGAACCATTAATAGACGAAAATATGTGACAACAATTTGGAAGAAATCAAAGGAGAGCAATCTTAGTGACAGTAATGTACTGTCAGAACATAACCACCACCTACAAAAACTGTATGGCAGCAGTCATGGGGGATGGGATGTGATCACAACAGACAGTAGAAAAGCATTCATTAGCCTAGGCTCCTGTCCACCCTTGAGTCCACACGGGTCCTAGTCTGGTGAGTCGTCATGTGAATCACCAGGGAGTCTTCATCATGTGGATCACCAGGGAGTCTTCATCATGTGGATCACCAGGCAGTCTTCATCATGCGGATCATCAGGCAATCTTCATCATGTGGATCATCATTCATCATGCGGATCATCATGGCAGTCTTCATCATGGGGATCATCATGGCAGTCTTCATCATGGGGATCATCAGGGAGTCTTCATCATGCGGATCATCAGGCAGTCTTCATCATGTGGATCATCAGGCAGTCTTCATGCGGATCATCAGGCAGTCTTCATCATGTAGATCATCAGGCAGTCTTCATCATGGGGATCATTATGGCAATCTTCATCATGGGGATCATCAGGCAATCTTCATCATGGGGATCATCAGGCAGTCTTCATCATGTGGATCATTATGGCAATATTCATCATGCGGATCATCAGGCAGTCTTCATCATGTGGATCATTATGGCAATATTCATCATGCGGATCATCAGGCAGTCTTCATCATGTGGATCATTATGGCAATCTTCATCATGGGGATCATCAGGCAGTCTTCATCATGTGGATCATCAGGGAGTCTTCAGGAGTACAACTATCGTCTGGCAGAGAGACGCTGTATCACGTTCTTGGACATGTAAGTACATAGAAATCTGCAAAGCCTCAGATGAGTGACATTGGTGTGCATGAATCAGCTATTGGGTTTTAGCTTAAATATTCTGTTTAAGTTGACTGTATTTCCATTTCTGTCATAGTCAATGTTGTAAAGGCGCTTTGCTATTGTGAATTATATATGTTACAGTTAATTTTGTTTACTGAGATCCCCCACGCCCCAAGAGGGGTCAAAGGCATTTTTCATCTAGGAGAAAAAGTTGAGCTGTTCTAGTTTTCCTAGAAAAGAGCTTGTGCTTGGTTGCTGCAGACATAGCAAGCATGTAATACATCCAGAATGGGGAGCATCATGATTTGTCTAAAAATATATTGTTTTTGAGAAAAACTAACTACTCTGAGAGTACTTTTAATTCAATCACACACACACACACAACCAGACAAGGGCACCACACACATAAACACAACCTACAACACACAAACACAACACACACACACACACAACAACACACACACAACACAACACACCACACACACACACCTTCCCAACAAACCCATCACACACACGCGGCACGCACGCATACACTGCAAACACCAAACACTTTCCTTCTAACCCCCCTACCCACATACACACACACACGCGCGCACTCACACACACACACCACACACACACACACACACACACACACACACACTCCCACACACTCCCACACACTCCCACAAACTTAGGTTTGGTCATTCTTGGTTGTCTTGCTGGGATGACAATGTTCCCCTTGGGTATTAACACTCCCCACTCTTACCTCCCCATCCTCATGTTCTGCCTGCCTGTTCATTTTCCTGCCATTTTTCAAGCAAATCAGACAGCTGCTTTTCCTTTTCAGATGTCATAACACAACACTCGACATGAGCAGACTCCCAAAGGTGAGCAAGGAGGAGGAGGACAGCACTGCCAGTAGTCAAGGACATCTGTCAAAGACGCTAGTGAAGAATGCCTTGGTATTGGACATTGCAGTGACTTAGTATCTGTCAGTAGACAGGATGATTGAAGTGTTTGTGACATTGGAGTGACTAGTATCTGCCAGTAGACAGGATGATTGACGTGTTTGTGACATTGGAGTGACCTAGTATCTGTCAGTAGACAGGATGGTTGAAGTGTTTGTGACATTGGAGTGACTTAGTATCTGTCAGTAGAATGATTGAAGTGTTTGTGACATGGGAGTGACTTAGTATCTGTCAGAAGACAGGATGATTGAAGTGTTTGTGACATTGGAGTAACTTGGTATCGTGACAGCGGACAGGATGATTGAAGTGTCTGTGACTTGACTTGACTAGTATCTTCTACACGGTTGATTATACGTTTCGATTTTGAAGTAAATTGATAGGAAAATCAACCATTATGTAAAGAAAAAAATCACAAAGAGTTCTAAAAAGTTGAGTTAACGTTTTCCGTTTATGCTCGAGGGATAGAAACCATCTTGTAAATCCTTCGTATGATATTTTCATGGTACGAATCTGATGAAATATTTGGTTAAGAATACTAGGCCCTGACATAACTTCTCTGCTGATTTTTTTGAGAAAAACAAAATATTTGTGTTTTTATCCGAATTTTGACTTTTCAACTTTTGTTTTGGTTTTGTTGGGGGCAGAAATCTTATCAAATAAATGGGGAAAAAATAACCTCCTGCCATAACTTCTGTCGGTTTTTAAAAAAACCACGTTTCTTTTAATCGGAATGTTTTCCTTTTAGTTTTTAAATGATCCAATTGTTTATTGAGCAAGTACTCAGTGCTTTATTTGATTTTCACTTAATTAGAGATGGAACGAGCTTGGATTTTTTTGAACATGAGTTTTCTTTTTTCTTAATTTTCCTGTTCGAAATCGGTGATTTTTTTGGTGTGAATGAATGTCTGTACTGTGCTTGTACTACTGAGTGGTGGCTATTCATCATATTTTTAAAGACGTTTTCGTATATGAATCCAATGTGATTTAATGACTGGTTGCAAAAATTCTACTGTCTAATATGGCTCTTGGAGCTGGCTATGATTCTTTTCTATTAGAGGATTTTGCAATGAATCGGACCAAATGAGTGAGAACATAGATTTGTGATAATATGGCCCTTAAGTGACATTGCGTTGTGTTTTTGTTTAAATTAAGGAAATAGTTCAGTTATCAGAAAATAAGTGAACGCGTTTCACAACTATGCAATCATTGGGTTAAAAGTGTTAGATACCTCAAATCGATATGCACAAAATGGACAAAGGGCAGTTTAAAAAAACAAAACAATTGTATATGGGTCGTATTCACAAGACTTTAGTATATATATCTTCAGTGAGAGAGCAAGAGAGAGAGTGAGCGTGTGTGTGTTGTGTGTGTGTGTGTGTGTGGTGTGTGTGTGTGTTGTGTGTGTGTGGTGGTGTGTTGTGGTGTGTTTGTTGTTGTGTGTGTGTGTGTGTGTAGTGTGTGTGAGCGTAAAAAAGAGGATACTGCGGGGTTATCGGGTTCATTGGGGGAAGCACGGAAGAGAAAGGGGTATTTAGGAGTACACGTGTCTAATTTAAATCATTAAAGAAAAAAAGATACCTGGATGATAAGTGTTCTTACAAGGTTTACTTTGGGCTTTGTTTTAAATGACGGCAGCTTATTCCAATTGTCTTAGGGCTGGAACCACTCTGATAGCGAAACTGAAAATCTGCAAATAGCGAAGTCCGACACACAGTCTTACATGTGGTACATACAGTTGTTTAGCACACGTAAAAGAACCCACAGCAACAAAAGAGTTAACCTCGTAAAATTCTGTAGAAAAAGCCACTCAGATTCTCACAGGGAGAAAACTAATGGGCGGCGCTGCTCTTATGGCGATGCGCTCTTCCTGAGGAAAGTGGTCCTAATTTCATGCAGAGAAATCTGCCGTAACGTGGTATAAAGAAAAACGAAAAAGAAACCACATTGACAGCTGAACCTGAAATGTGCGTACACCGAAGTGCAACACAGTCTCAGCTATTGAGAGGACTAGTGATTATTATTAAGAGACCCGTGATATTGCGGGACACGTACCCTTGCGTCTATAGCTACATACCATTTGTCTGCCTGCTATTGTGTCCACATGGATGCTAACAATCAGACCGACCAGCTGACAGTCAACCCCTACCCATTGTTCGCTAATCTTTTTAACACTAACACTAACCTCAACTCTAACACTGGCCCCTGATGTGGACACAACAGACAGGCAGGTGAAACGTATATGCTGACACTCCAACCAATGATTGTGTACTGTTTTGGTGGAAAATGGAAAGGATTGATTAACTACTAAAAGTGTGGCCGACACACCAACCAGTAAATATTTGTGTATTTTTTCGGCGAAAAGGGGAAAATGTTGACATAAGGACTAAAGGATGGGTGGTAGGAGAAGCCGTTCTAGAATTTTAGCGAAAAGGATGCAAGGGATGGGGAAGCGTTAATATTTCCTGGAGTGTAGGGATGGGAAAAGCGGTGCAGTGAGCAAGGATGGGTATAGGAGGCAGACAAGGATGGGTATAGGAGACAGGCAAGGATGGGTATAGGAGGCAGGCAAGGATGGGTATAGGAGGCAGGCAAGGATGGGTATAGGAGGCAGGCAAGGATGGGTATAGGAGGCAGGCAAGGCTGGGTATAGGAGGCAGGCCAGGATGGTATAGGAAGCAGGCAAGGATGGGTATAGAGGCAGGCAAGGATGGGTATAGGAGGCAAGCATGGCTGGTAAGGAGGCAGCAAGGATGGTATAGGTGGCAGGCAAGGATGGTATAGAGGCAGGCAAGGATGGGTATAGGCAGGCAGGCAAGGGATTAAGGCAGGCAAGGATGGTATGAGGGCAGCAAGGATGGGTATAGGAGCAGGCAAGGATGGGTATAGGAGGCAGGCAAGGATGGGTATAGGAGGCAGGCAAGGCTGGGTATAGGAGGCAGGCAAGGCTGGGTATAGGAGGCAGGCAGTCACACTTTTGGACAGGGTTCAGGGGTGAGTCGGGGGAAGGAGCATTTTATAAAAAAAAAATTGATTTAAAAACAAAAGTTTGTTCTAGACAGAACCATGTGAAAGATGGAGGGTGGAACAGATTTATTTAAAAGCAGGAGTAGCGTTCGCTGGCTTGCGAAGACATAACTGAATAATCAATGAGTCCAGGTACTTGGTGTGAGGATGCATTATGGAGAAGGGGCATCATCTAAACGGAGGGGTAGCCAGTGTGTACTGGGCAGTGGGAATGTGTGAGGGTGCGTGCGAGAGTGAGTAGTACTGCAGCAGGTAAATGTATAGAATCACAATGGTGTAGCAGAGGTAGTAGTCGCCATTAGTGTATACCATACTGTGCAGCCAGCACAAAAGTAAAGTTAACATGTGTGTATTTGTGTTGATTGTTTTCTGGGGGTTTTATGTGAAAATGGCAGTTTCAAATGCATGATTTCAGTTGTGTGTGTGTGTGTTTCCTTATTTTACCCTGCTCTGTAGCTGTGTATTTTTTTTCATATGGTAACCATTCTCCATTATTGGAAAGGTGAGAATTATTGACTCCACTGGAAAAAATTGATGCGTATACTATATTGGTTTTGAATCTGTAAGTGTCAAAGTGCAATTTTATTTTAGAAAAGATATATCCCTTATGCCGTTTAACAAAACCTGGCATGTGTTTTTTATTTTCAAAATGTATATTGTTTCAGTTGTCATATCTAATTTCCTGCTTGCCATTGCTTTTCTATAGATCAGGGACATGGTCATAGCACTTCTGCACATTAGTGGATTATTCTATGTGCATCTCTCCCAGCAGTCTTTGATTTCCGTTGCCAGCACAATGTACTTGATCATAGCCATTATTTTGTTTTTGTTTGTTTTCTTAGCTTTGTTTAATCTCGAGAAAGACACAGTAGGGGAAAAGATGACAGAGGCCACACAATGTAATTGAAAGAGAAAAAAAAATCAGAAAAAAAGAAAATAGGATATAAGAAAAAGTGAGGGAATTTTGGAAATTCCACCAAAAAAACTCCACGGTTGTATTGGCAAGACCAAAAGTATTTTATATTGATCAATGCTTATTACAGCATGTCTTTTTGTCTGCTTTTCTTAATTTGTCCAACCTTTGTACTATGCTATGTCCATTTATGCTTTTCTACCGCTTTATTTGGAATAAGTCTGTAATAAATCTCCAATATGCAAATGTTGTGATATGATGTATAACGTATCACTGCGATAATGCAGTGTAGTACAGATCTTGTTCAGATTTTGTTATTGCTTTTTCTTTCATGATGTCACGGAAACTTGTGTAAACAAGAACATGGTTGATATTGTGTATGGAATGTTAGTGGGGTGTTGTAAACTGTTTACAGGTAAATGTACGAAAGGCTTGGCTGTATTAATGGGGGTGGTGGTGGTGTTTTTTGTTGCGGTTTTGTTTTGATCACTTGTTCAAGTAGAGGCTGAACGTGTATTTCAGCAAGACACTTTGTTATAGTGGTGAGCTTGCTATTCTTGCATTTTAAGGTCTGCCTTTTTATTTTGTTGATTACATTTTCTGATATTTTCTGTTAAAACATTTGTTTACCAAAACATTGTTATTGTTTTCCATGTACTGTTTTAAGTATTGAGCGCAATGTGAAGCATTTTACTACTGGTGCCCTATTTTTTTCGGGGTAAATGGTGGAGTCTCTGTATTGTAAACTCCTGCGTTGCCATCTATACCTGTTTATGGTTATTCCAACATAGCCTAATATTGTTGTTACAGTTTGTAGTGACTTTTCTCCCTAATTAACTTTTTCTGCCTATCTTTAGCTTTATCAGTTCCCCAGTGTTCAGGTATGGTTTATCTTCCAGGTGCAGCGTGTTTAGCTGTTTCTTTGCTTTGGGATTACTAATATTACCAGTTACTATTATTACCAGTAACTATTATTACCAGTTTATATTATTATTACCAGTTACTGTTATTACCAGTTACTATTATTACCAGTTACTATTATTACCAGTTACTATTATTACCAGTGAATACTATTACCTGTTATTACCAGTTACTGTTATTACCAGTTTACTCTTATTTACCAGTTATATACCATACTATTATTACCAGTTACATATTACCGTTATTACCAATACTGTTTTACAGTACTATATTACCAGTTACTATACCAGTTATTACCAGTTACTGTTATTACCAGTTACTATTATTACCAGTTACTATTATTACCAGTTATTACCGATTACTGTTATTACCAGCTACTATTATTACCAGTGACTATTATTACCTGTTATTACCAGTTACTGTTATTACCAGCTACTATCATTACAAGTTACTGTTATTACCAGCTATCATTTCCAGTTACTATTATTACCAGTTATTACCAGTTACTGTTATTACCAGTTACTGTTATTACCAGTTACTATTATTACCAGTCATTACCAATTACTGTTATTACCAGCTACTATTATTACCAGTTACTATTATTACCAGTTACTATTATTACCAGTCATTACCAATTACTGTTATTACCAGCTACTATTATTACCAGTTACTATTATTACCAGTTATTACCAATTACTGTTATTACCAGCTACTATTATTATCAGTTACTATTATTACCAGTGACTATTATTACCAGTTATTACCAGTTACTGTTATTACCAGTTACTGATATTACCAGTTACTATTATTACCAGTTGCTGATATTACCAGTTACTATTATTAACACTTACTATTATTACCAGTTACTATTATTACCAACTATTATTACCAGTTACTATGATTACCAGTTACTGTTATTACCAGTTACTGTTATTATGACTTACTATTATTACCACTTACTAGTATCACCAGTTACTGATATTACCAGTTACTATTATTACAACTTACTATTATTACAACTTACTATTATTACCAACTATTATTACCAGTCACTGTTATTACCAGTTCCTATTAATACCACTTACTATGATTACCAGTTACTATTACCAACTATTATTACCAGTTACTATGATTACCAGTTACTGTTATTACCAGTTACTGTTATTACCAGTTACTGCTATTACCAGTTACTATTGTTACCAGTTACTATTGTTACCAGTTACTATTATTACCAGTTATGACCAGTGTACAGTTATTACCAGTTCCTATATTAAACAGCTACTATATTACCTAGCTACTATTACTTACGATGTACTACAATTACATTCCTATTCATCACCAGTGGCTTCCTTGCTTATGAAGACAAATGATTTAACATGAATTTTTTGTCCTCTGATCGAAAACTTGATCTAATCCCGATGAAATATGAATGATGCGGATTAACTGTTAAAGCACAAGTTAATATGTATTTTTGTGGTGTTGAA
This sequence comes from Rapana venosa, assembly GCA_028751875.1. Lineage (NCBI taxonomy): Eukaryota > Metazoa > Mollusca > Gastropoda > Neogastropoda > Muricidae > Rapana > Rapana venosa. The sequence goes on along the minus strand of CM054146.1, from coordinate 65,793,559 downwards.
TAGCCATATCAATGCATAGAGAAAATGCTGCCTTTCTTCTTTTAGAGAATAGCAAAAAAAGAGTTCTTTCACATTTATGTTTTCTTATTTTATAACAGCCGTATGTAATTTATGATGCCCTTAAGTGTAAAGGCTAGTGGTGAGCCCACACCAATGGACTTGATTAACCAACTGATCGATTCCCTAAAAATTACGCTTTTGCACCATTCCCTCGTTTTGAGCCCAAAGCTGAATCTTGTACAGACTGAACTGTCGATTGTATCATTTCATTTCACTTCAAACCAATTGTTAGTCTAGAGTAAAACTGGGGGAGTAGCGAGCACCACAAGACACGCGACCCATTTTTTCCCTGTCTGCAACTGATTAGTTTCCCTATCAAAAATGCTGTTTCTGCAAATTTTGGCAGACAACTCTTATGCCGTAACTCTTTGCGCGCGCTAAATATTTGTAACACATGGGAACCTCGTGATCACTTTATCCAAAGACTGCACCAAGACATTACTCCTGGTCTACTGTTTGCAAAAAGGTTTGCAAAACGATGAACAACCACACACAACACTTGCGACACACATCGACCCTTTTCCCTAGTTTAAGTCAGTGCGTTACCTCTTAGACCAAAAAAACCCACTCCACCAATGTTTGGGGCCATAGATTATCAACAATGGTTTGGTATTGTAAAGCGTACGCCAATCAGTTGGCTGGTCATTGTCACTGCTTGTCAGAGCATTGGAAAAGCCTACCTCCCCCTTCCCAAAAAGGCTGAGTAGGTTTGGTAGCCGCTCGCAGCTAAAAGTAAACATAAAAAAATTATCTTGCAATTGATTTGATGTTTTGTCAAACTTGATTTTATTAAAATAGTGTATAATTTATGACTACAAATAAACAAAACTTACACGTATTTGTACAATTTCATTGAATGATTGAATGATTGTGTTTTCAAGGGTAGGTTGTATCAATATCGGATGCATACACCCTCTGTCGTCGTCGGGCGGTTTGTCTTCTCTCTCTTTGTCTCTCTCTGTCTCACTCTGTCTCTCTCTCTCTCACTCTCTCTCTCTCCATATCCTCTCTCTCTCTCTCCTCTCTCCTCTCTCTCTCCTCTCCTTTCTCCCTCTCTCTCTCTCTCTCTCTCTCTCTCATCTCTCTCTCTCTCTCTCTCTCTTTATTTCGTGCTTTTTTCGACCCTCTGTCTCACTCTCCCTTTTTCTTCTTTGCCTCTGTCGTTTTTCTTCTTGCATGTTTGTTTTCATATCCCTCTCTGTCAATGTCTGTACCTTTGTGTTTATCGGTATGTCTGTTCCTATCTCTGTCTCATTCTCGCTCTGTCTGTATGTCTGTCTGTCTGTCTGTCTCTGTCTCTGTCTCTTGTCTTCTCTCTCTCTCTCTCTCTCTCTCTCTCTCTCTCTCTCTCTCTCTCTCTCTCTCTCTCTCTCTCTCTCTCTCTCGCACGCACGCACGCACGCACGCATGCACACCTTCACACAAACACGTACGCACAAACACATACATAAACACACAGACACATACACACTCACAAACACACATACACAAACACACAAACACACACACTCCACGCACACGTTACACATACATGCACGCACACGAGCGCGCACAACACATTCACACCTTTGCATATAAACACGCGCAAACTCGCATACATACACACAAACCACAGAAAATACACATTCACAAGCACAACACAAATCACACACACACATACACGGCGCGCACACACAAAAAACACGCACGCACGCACACGCACACATACACACACACTTTATTATCAACAGCAAGCCAGACATCACCCACATGAGACACCATGAAGAAACCCACAGAGGCCAGTGTCCCAGATCATATTTCCATAGTTTGGCGACAAAAGCACACCATACATTCAGCTAATGACCACATAGAGTATGCTTCCTGAAGACCTGCTGTGTCAGCCACATGCCAGACATTTGCATATGTAGCATGTTGGAACATCGGACATATCACACTGGATCATTGAATTATATAGCATACCAGCCAGTCAGACATGTTCTAGCATGTAAAGTGTTATTGAAAAAGCAGGTCACATAGATAATGTTATACCACCTTTGTCCTCCAACGCTCAGTCAGTAACTATTGTCTGATATGAGCAAAAAACAGATATGACGTGTTGCCGCTAAGTGTCTGATAAGTAAAGCCAGGTGCATCCACTTTGGCCTGGGAGAGAATAGTTATCTTTTAAGTCTTTCTGAATAACAATGCAGGGAATAGACTAAGAAGGCAGAAGGGGTGATGGAAAGAAAAGGAACAAATCAGAAACCTGGAGAGAGATCAAAATGAGGGAATCCTTTGCACAGAATCTCCAGAAGATGGACTACTATCAATGCTGACAGGCCCCTGGCATCCTCACAGAGGAAACAGTGTATTGACATCAAACACATTTTTGGTACATTGGTCTGTTTCTCTTTGCTCTTGTTTTAAATGATAAAACCTAAAAGACTTGATAATCAATGTGCACAGTAGGGCAGGAAAGCCTAGTGGTTAAACCCTTGCACTTGGGATCTGAAGGCCCTGGTTCAAGCCACTATCAAGGCACTTAGCCAAGGGAACTTTTGTCCCTCGAGTTAACATAAGCATCTACTATAATCTTCCGAAAGTTTTTCGGATGAAACTTTAAACCCAGGCCTCTTGTACCAAAAAAGCACGCATTACATTTTATGCATACTTTCAATTCTTTCAATTTAATTCTATTTCAGTAGAAACAGATGATAAAAGTTTAGTTTTCCAAAGTAAGAATGCATATACCTTAATGGCGATCAAAAACACGAACGCATACGAAAAATATTACCTTTGGTGAATTTTGAAGGTCTAGCCTAGGAAAGAAAGAAAATCAGAACCAATTAATCAATCAAGTTACTGTTTTACTGTTTTATTTTTATTTGAAAAACCAATTAATCAATCAAGTTACTGTTTTATAATTATTTGAAGACCTTAATTCAGTTAAGGACCAGAACACCACTTAGCGACACTATACACTTCCCCAAAAGTAACCTCATTAAGAAATGGGCTGACACTGGACCTGACCATGACATGACGTTGCCAAATCAGGAGACTGGCTACCTGGTCAAAGGTCGCTTATCAGAGTTATGAGCATTATCGTCTGCCTGTGAAAATCTCCGTAAAAGGTGAGGCCCTTGTGGGGTGACATCTGAGGTAATAATCTCCAGGGAACTGTGGTGTCTCTTTGTCTCTGCAATTCACTCTTCTGTCTCCTGTCTGATATTATGTAACTCTTTCTGGACAATTTTGCTACACAGTTGGACGTTTTTACTCTGTCTGTCTCTCTACCTAAGTCTGTCTCTGTCTGTCTGTCTGCGTGGCTCTTCCTGTCTGTCTGTCAGTCTATTGTATTGTATACCACTTTAAGTAACTGCATATTTCTCTGTTTAAAGTTATGGTTGCTCACCTTGGATAGAGGACTGTTACGAACAGCCTGGCACATAACGATGTTGCTGTGTGTTCTAGGAGGAATTCAGAAACTTGTTGATTCAAATGGCATACAGGATAGTGTTAGCATCAGAACAGAATAGACGTTGAGATATTTTTCTGAGACATGAAATGTTTCTTTTATTTTTATTTTATATCACAGAAAGCCACGGCAGACTTCGCTGAGTGAAAATCGGGCTGCTCTTCCCGGGGAGAGCGTGTCGCCACATGAGCAGCGCCACCCTTTCTTCCCCCTTTTTCCTGCCTGCATATAATCTAGAATCTGTATCTGAAGACAGTTTATATCCTGGATATGGTGTGATCGTATAGAAATCTTTTCCGACGATAGGACATCTAAATCAAATGTTAATATAGTATTAAACATCTTATCGGAAGATATATCGTCGAAATCAAATCATCATATAGTATAAAACGCGTATCAATGGGTGACACATATCCTAGCGAAGAAAACGTAGAAATAGTGTAGAAATCTTATCCGAAGATAGAACACATATTCTAATAATTTAATATAAAGAAAGTTTAGAAAAAAACCACTTGAAGATAGTTTAGTAATATATGGTAGAAACCTTACTCTGAAGTCTCCATCTACTAATGAAAGTTTACCTGTATATGTCATGGGCGTCTTATCTAAAGATATACCATGCCAGAACTTTTTTTTTCAATCTGTTTACTATTCATTAGGTTCTGTGTGCAGGTTTATCACTGTTATGCTTAGTAACATATCTCTCACATAATATATTTCTCGTAATTATTATGTGGAATCTGGTTTACAATTTATGGATTTTCTCAAAGTGAAAATTACAATGTCAGTATTTGTAGAACCTCTCGATCAGGTCATACATTTCAATTCTGTCACTGACCCATTATGAAAGCATTTTTGTAAGTTTTCAACTGCGTTGAATGAATACACACATTTGTTTTCTTTTTCCTGACTTAAATCACAAACGAATTTGATGATAAGTATGACTTCATGGAGACATAATTAGTATGCTACAAATGTGTATTAAAATAGTTCCATAGAACTAGCCGTAGAAAGAAGAAACACATGTCTATTGTCCAAGGCCTTTTCGAACGTAATAACAACTTTAATGTAGCTGTAAAAATGTCAATGCTTGGTATATATATATATATATGATTTCGATGTGTGATGATTGAGACATTGTGTACATTCTAGTTAACCCCTTGGGTGTAAAGCTGGAAAACGCTGCAAAATAATCTCATTTAATATAGCAGTAGCATATTTAAGACACATTTTGTTTCTTTTGTTTGTGTATTTGTTCCGAACAGGAACCTCCCTCTTGGGAATGCCGGGAGCCTTTCAGTATAAATAAATATCATCCCCGACTTCAGTAAATCCTGGGCTGGATCTCTTTAAAGACATTTCCCGTATTGTATCCCTCTCTTTGTTTCTGACGTGTTCCCTGTCTTCCTGTTAGCTCTTTCTTGCCTTCTTGGCTATTATCCCTCTTTTCTTGGAAAGATTTACAAATAAAATACTTCTCCTACGCCAAAGTCAGATGCGCTACACCTGACTTGTCAGGGCTTAAGGTCAGCACAACGCATTTTCATCAAAACTATAGTAGACATCATAAGTTGCTGCTGTCTGAGTGTTGGACGAATAAATTTTTTAAAACAATATATCAGTAGATTTATATAAAAAAATTATCATACACAAAGAATGCAGAAGAAGATTGTGCAACAAGTCATTGCAGTTTTTGAAGCAGCAATTGCCAATGCAGACACAATGCAGACACACTCCAGTGTCCGTTGCATATATAGAGAGGCAATATTGCATACGGCTTTTTCCAGACAAGAGTACTGCTGAACTATGAATAACAACGCCAGACATTCTATAAAAAAAATAAATAATAATAACATGGAGCACAATCCAGACGTTGTTGAACCACATGGCCATACTTCACCTTCACCTCATCTTTCCCTACCCCGTAGTCCCAGAGACCGTGGGGCACCACTGAAGATTTTGCAACCAGCTTCCTCCACTTACCAAGGTCCCGCTTTCCGTAGCAAGTCGTTTCCAACCCAAGGCCAATTCCATCTCTCTGTTTGTTTGTATTTCCCATCATTTTCCTGTCTGCCTCTTCGTCCCATTATCCTTGTGTTTTTTTTTTTTTGACTTCCTGTCGACAGTCTTGACCCCCTGTTTTGTGTGTGTCCTGAGTGACATACATTATCTGTCAAAAAATCCTGACTGTTGAGTTCAATTGTTAATGGTCCACTTTCTTGTTATACTTTTTTTTTTAATTTGAACTAATATCACTAAGGGGTAGTGTGTTTGATATTGTTTCTCTGTACATTATTTTCATGAACAGAAAGTCCTGACCGTTGATATCCATAACCATATATCCTTTAAACTGCTTTTTTGTTTTTTTGATTTTTATCAATACTGGAAAAAAAAACGTTTGTGGTAAATCGCAGATTCCTGAAGTGAAAAAATATATGCATTTAAGGCAAACCTTTGAGATAGTTTCTACAACAAAATAATAGTTTTAAAAAAAAAAACATAATTATCAATGTCATAAGAAATCATTTCCTCTGCTTTATACAAACATCAGAAAGAAAAAGGACAGAAAAATAACTCAAGTGAAACGATACTTTTCACTTTATATATCAATGACAACGTTTCAGTTGCTGACAAAGCATCAGGAAACATCGTTTTGTCTACTACCACATAAACCCCCCACCGCTCACAAGCTGGCAATACATTGTTGTTCGCCCCCCCCCCCCCCCCCCCCCCCCCCCCCCCCCCCCCCCCCCCCCCCCCCCCCCCCCACCCCCCCCCCCCCCCCCCCCCCCCCACCTCCAACTCCTCCTCTCTCCCACTGGCAATCATTACAGGAATAAAAGACGAAAGTTCTGGCATCAAAGGCTGGCAGTGTGTGATATGGGAAAAGGTGGTTTACCAGCTGAGCTCTTCCTGTTAGTTGTCAGCGTTTCAGCCCGCAGTGACTTGGCGTTTTCGTGCACGCTTGGGAAAAGAGTTTGAGTGGCGTGTTGTGTGTGTGGTGTGTGTGTGTGTGTGTGCGTGTGCGTGCGTGTGTGTGTGTGCGCGCGCGCGTGTGATGGAGAGAGATAAAGTGTGTGTGTTGTGAGTGTGGGTGTGTGTTGCTAACTGTGTGGAGAGAGAGTGTGTGAGTGAGTGTGTGTGGGGTGGGAGGTGGGATGTATGTGTAACTGTGGAGAGAGAGAGTAACTAAAATATTAAAGACACCATTACTACAGGCACCATCGACAACAGCTAAAACAAGGACCAAACCAAACAGATGTTGACAATGACGATTGAAATGTATGTCTTTTGTAATTTTCATTCGAATTCACAAGGGTCAAAGTACGTACACGCACACACACAAACACACACACACACACAAACACACCACACACACACACACACACACAAACACACACACACACACACACACACAACACACGCATAAACCACACACACACACACACACACCATCATTCACAGGTGTAATAAAACAGCATTTTTGAAACTGTCTAAAAGACTATACAACAGTGTTACACTCTTGTGGAATCATTCTCTTGCTTATTGTTGTCCTCCTTTATTTCCTGCAAGTACTCCTTGATTTCCTCACTTTCAAGCAAAGTAGAATGCTAGAGAGGACCAAGATGTACGCTCTACTGGCTGTTTCCATCTCCTCCTGTCCTCAGTCCTGTAGATGTTATCTTTTTAGCAATTCCATCTACTTGGCTGTGTTCCCTGTAAGGAAGTTGGTTGCCTTCTTTGATGTCTCCAACCTTCCATTGTGCCAAGGGCCAAACTTGACCACACAGGTATCTGTGATGTATGATAGCACGTCAGAAACAGATCATTTTCATTTTTCTTAGTTTGGTTTGACGACGACGACGATGTCGACGACGACGACGACGACGACGACGAAGAAGAAGAAGAAGAAGAAGAAGAAGAAGAAGAAGAAGAAGAAGAAGAAGATGAAGAGGAAGAGGAAGAGGAAAAGAAGAAGAAGAAGAAGAAGAAGAAGAAGAAGAAGAAGAAGAAGAAGAAGAAGAAGAAGAAGAAGAAGAAGAGTTTTTACTAAGCAGACCTAAAGGATCGTGTTGTGTGTTAAATCTTCAAAATGTGTGTTGACTTGTTTATCTGTCAGTCCATGATCCAGCTTATTCTCATGAGTTTTCTGTAGAGCATCATCTCTGCATTTTCCATTCTCCTTTTCCTGTGAAGCTTTAAGAAACTATTCTTCGCATCCTGTAAAAATGTGCGAAATTAGTGTTTATAGTATTATAGGGTTTAGCACAAACCTGTTTTAGTCATTTAATAAAGTACTGCTGTCGCCAAAGTACACATGACACATTGTTCGTTATTTTTTCCCTTAAAGCCGCCTACCTTCACCTTTACCCCCTTCCCACACCCCTCCCATCCTACATCAGCAATCATCTGGGAAATAAAGAGCCTAGGACATCAAAGACAGGCGTTGTGTGACAGGGAAAACACTGATTCGACAGCTGAGCTGTTGCACGTTTGTGATAAGCATGTTACACTCTAATAGGCTCGGCTGTTCTGTGCACTCCTGAACACAGGAATGTGTGTGTATGTGTGTGTGTGTGTGAGTGTGTGTGTGTGTGTGTGTGCGCGCGCGCGCGCGCCTGTGTATGGAGTGAAAGGAGGAGGTGTGTGTGTGTGTGTGTGTGTGTGTGTGTGTGAGTGTGTGGTGTGTGTGTTTGTGGGTGAATTGCGGAGAATGTGTGTGTGTTGTGTGTGTTTGTGTGTGTTCCATGTCTTTGTGTGCGTGCGGTGTGTGCGTGTATTCGCGCGTGCGTGCGTCTTGTGTGTGTGTGTGTGTGTGTGGTGTGTGTGTGTGTGTGTGTGTGTGTGTGAGAGAGAGAGAGAGAGAGAGAGAGGAGAGAGAGAGAGAGAGAGTGAGAGAGAGAGAGAGAGAGAGAGAGAGATCAAGTAATCTAGCGAGCGAGCGAGAGACATACAGACAGACAGAGAGGAGAGAACGAGATAGAGAGTATCAAAGAAACAATTAAATGATTAAAGCAAGAAGAAACATTTATCTCCTCTTCCCACAGCCCTTGTTCCAGAAGCAAACATGGTGTTCTATTTTTGCATTATTTTACCCTTCCACTTTCTGTAATCAGATTCCTATCTCTCTATTTTTTCCTTCTCTCTCATGCTCTCTCACATAACTCAAGTTACCCCTTTCTCTTTTACCAACCATTCTTGTTTGTCTCTCTCACATGTGTGTTAGATCTCTGTCTGTCTGTCTATCGTTCTGCGTGTATGGCTGCCTGATTTCATGTCGGTCTATATGCCTGCTAGTCTCTCTCTGTCTCCTTGTGTGTCTCTCTCTCTGTCTCTCTCTTGCCATTAAAGTTGATGGCATGTGCACTTTGATCATTGTTCAGAGGCCATGTCCAGTCAGTTTCAAACCTCAGCTTTGCTCCTGGAGCAGTTATGCAATAGATCTGAAAAGAATTTCACCATCTTTGGACAACTAGGGGGAAGTGGTTTTACTTTTGTTTAAGCATTTTAAAAAGTTGACAAACACTTTCATGTTTAGTGGAAGGGAGGGAGGAATAAATAGGTTTGTGTACAGACACGCTCACACACGCATGCACGCATGCAAACACACACCCTTGCAGGCACGCAGAAAGATAAGTGAGAGTAAGAGAATGTCATGACTTAATTCTTACTGCCTGTAAAAGTTCACAATAGAATATCTAACTCAGGGAAAGTAGCTTACAAACAATTTGTGGTTCCACTTCTTTTCTTAAATGATGTGCTATATGTTTTCTCAATACCAGTCAAAACACGGGAGAAGGCAGTATAACTCGTCTACAGAGTTCTTCTGTGTCATCCTCAGGGCAACTGTGGACAGTGCAGACACACTCACTGGTGGCTCAATGGGAAACACTCTGGCGATATTGAACACGTGGCTTTCCAGTCAAGAGCACTACACAACCATGTTTTCCCATGGGGAACTCTTTTCATGAAAAGTTATGGGAATGGAGCATGTCCTAGACAATGTTGAGACAGAATGAAACGCTGAAGCCTAAAGAAAATGCTAAGCTTTTTTTAAATATATGGTGTTGAAGTTTGTGTCTGTAGATGTGTTTGTGTGTGCGCGCTTGTGTGTGTATGTGTGTGTGTATGCAAAACTTGTTAGAATGGGGCATGTTCTAGATGTTGATGAGACAGAACGAAACCCAGATGTCTACAGAAAATATGCTGAACTTTAATAAATGTAAGTTGCAGAAATTATGTAGTACTTTGTTCCTGTTATTTATTTCATGAGTGCTAAAGAAAGAACGATCGGTTTTTAGGTCAGAAATGGGTTTTCATGTGTGTGTGTGTTTATGTGCATGTATTATTCCATTGTGTGTTTAGATACTGCCAAAGAAGAAACCATTTGTGTTATTGTGGAAGCAGTAGTTTGTTTTGTTTGTTTTTCCCTCTTTGCATCCTTTGCTCAGTGTCTATTGTGGTGTTTTGTATAACACTGACTTAGCTATTTTTGTTTATATTCATACTTTCTGCAATGTGCATATTGTAGTATCCGCATGTGTATATAAATGAAGCAAATTAAGACACTTGTGGGTAAAACTCCCTTACATTATTACACCAGATTCCACAAAGTTTTCATGGTAATAAAACCCACAACTTCTTGGACTCATAAATGTAAGGTAAAACACACTTGAATACTCAGGTGTTGCATTGAAGATCAAGTTATCTGATTGTTTTTGTGATGCAGCAGAGGAAGTTGACAACACCTGTTCCCAGTTGAGCAGGCAGGGGAATAGGAACACACACAATCCCACACATGCACACACACACACATATACACACACACTTTTATTACTTGATTCTTACTACCTGGAAAAGCTCCACAATATAAATTGAACTTAAAGGAAGTAGCCTGCAGACACTTTTACTGCCACTTTTCCCATTTGACCTGCTATATGTTTTCTCATACAAAAAAGCAGAACACAAGAGAAGACAGTGTTGAGTTCTTCTTTGCCATCCTCAGGACAGCAATGGACAGTGCAGACACACTCACTGGTGGGTCAATGGGAAACACTCTGGTGATACTGAACACGTGGCTCCCCAGTCAAGAGCACTACACAACCATTTTTCACCATGGGGAACTCTTTATTATCAACGGTTATTAGAATGGAGCAGCCTTGTTACATTGTTGAGTCGAAAAAAAAAGCAAAACTCCAAGAAAAACATGCTGATTTTTTTTCTAAATGTAAGCTATAAAAGTTTTTTGTATAGATATTCTTATGCTCACACATTACAGTGATTCAAAATGACAAAAGTGTTTTAGGTCAGAAGTGGGTATGGTGTTTAATTTCACCCTGAAACTTCGCATCTTTTGTAATTTGTTTAGTATGGCTACTTGCAAAATATGTCTGCGGTTTCGGTGATGGTAGAGTGGTGGTGAACAGCCAATGTCAAAAAAGTAAGAAGGGTGTTTAGCTTTGGCAAAATAAATACACTTTGTGCCTGAAAATTAACATTTTCTGGTATTGGCAGTGACATCGTTCCTTTATACTGTAAGCTTTCTCTTTAAAACTTTACTCTAAATTGGATCAAAGTAGAGTGGCCCTCTATTCATTATTAGTTATTAAAAAATATATGGTGAATTACATTGTATCTTATTGCAATATAGCTTCAGCCCAGGGAGGTTACATGAAGTTTAGGATGTTCACACTTAGGAAAATGTACATTACGAAGGCCGCACCACCTACTGTTGGAGTTTTCTCATCTGCATTTTTTAACATTTCATTTTCCTAGAGCCTAATTCAAACCAACTGTTTCTATCGCAGCTGTTGCTGGTAGAAGCTCATTCAAATGCCACTATCGTCCTCTGTCTCTGCTGAGTTTTGCTATCTACTGTAGCTTTTAGAGACCGCTGATCTCAGTTATGTTTTCAATGTAGGATGTTGGTGGTCTGTCTCTTTTCCTTCTGCCCTCAACCTTATTTTGGGGAACTGTTGCATCACATTTGTCTGTGAGTTTCTGTTTGCATTACTAGGACAATGAGTTATTTCTTAAAAGTATTGCTTGGGTAAAATCTTTGGTTGCCATGGGTTCTCATTCAACCAATGAACTTCTATTTCACACAGGACCTCTTTTATTGTATAATCTAAGAGAGAAGCATCCTGACCACTGCTAAGTGTCTTGGGGATGGGACAAAGAGATTGAATTGTAACAGGGACGAAATTTCACGAATTTTTGTTCCGTGTCGAGCGTGCACTTTAGAGCATTGAGCCACTGCAAACTCTATCCACCTATCTTTAGGGCAATAACGCCAGAGCAAAACCACTGGTGGGTCAATGAAAAACCTGCAGTGTTTGACCGTTTCTTTCCGTAAAGAGCACACAAGCTCTACTTCCCCATGGGGAACACCCTTAGGAAAGTTTTTGGGAGTGGGCATGTTTAGACAGTGTTCCCATAACAAGATGTAGAATTTGAAAATAAAACTTTTACAACTTTTTCAATGAGAAATTTTAAAGTAGCTTACTTAGATTTGTTGGGAAACCCTTTTTGTGTGTGTGTGTGGTTGTGGGTTGTGTGTCATGTTTTGTGAGCGTGCATGTGTGTGTGTTGCGCGGTGCGTGCGTGTGTGTTTTTTGGTGAATAGGGGGTTTTAGAGCAACATAGTTGCTTGGGTTTTGGGTTTGCTTCTCTTTGGAAATGTCTGCCATTTTAATTAGCTTTTGTTTGGTGTTTCACAAAGCATTTGGTTTTGGGGGGGGGTGGGGGGGGGGGGGGGGGGGGGGGGGGGGGTACGTTTTTTTCTTTTAAATCCCCAACAGGACTCTGGCAGGGCATTTAAGTCTTTCAGCTGCCTGACAAGTAAACCAAGAGGTTCTCGGTTCGAAACCCATTCTTGCCCTTTTGACAAAAAAAACTGGACAGAATTCCAAGTCTTTCAGAAGAGACTCTAATCTAGTTAAAGAGGCCTTGTGCTAACAGACTCAAGTCTTGTGCACGTCAACAGAATCGACAACAGCTGCACCCCAGAAAGAGCAGAGAGGTACCTCCCGACTCCCCTGGCAAAAGTGTGTAGATTCGATTCCCAAATTTTCCCCCGAATCAAATGAGCTACCATTTTGTTGGCAGAAAACATTGATTGTTATGAAAAACGATATTTTTATTTTCAGATTCTGTGGTTAGGAAACCTAAGCTTTAAAAGGTATATCGCAAAAATCGGTATCCAGCTACCAATGGTAGGCAAAAAGGTCAAATACGCAAAACTGACCATTGGAAAGAAGAAAAACCCCTCGCCCCTCGTGGAAACCCTTTGACGGGGCAGAACATCAGGGGGGCCAAAGGGGAAACACTGCAGCGTTTAAACATGGTTCTTCCCAGTCAAGAACACACGGGCCATGTTTCACCGGGGGAACACCCTTCAGGAAAATTATTAAAAGGGAGCACGTTCTAGCTTGTTGAAAAGGGGAAGAGTGGAGGGGGAAATGCTGTTATCACTGTTACAGCCTAAGTTGTGACTTGTGTGCTACTTTTTTGTAAAGAAAAATAGGTGTTTTGATGGGGGTTGGGGGAAAAAAATTTCTTTTCAAATGATTTTTCAAAGCTAAAATCTATTGGCTTAAATGTCGACGTAAATCTGCCCACATTGGTCATTATAAAAATAATGTTTTCGAAAACAAAAACCATGATTGCTCATAGTTGTTTTTTTTCTTAAAGCTGCAAATAAATGGTGACAACGGGTATATCAGTGACCAGAATATAGAAGCCTATAGATAACATGACAAATAGTGCTGAGCAGTTGTGTAAATAACCATAATAGATAGAGGAGAGACAGGTAGAAGACAACAAGCAAAACAAAAGTAGACATCAACCTAAAAAAATTTTTTCCTAAACAAAATACCCACAAAAATGGTTATAAAAATATGTTGTATTTCAATTTCAAATAATACTAATTGTATCTGTAGTCAAGCAGTATGTGATTTTGGGCCCACTCTTGTTTGAAGAACAAATGGTTTGTTAAAAAAACCATGACATGAACCCCCCCCTCTTCCATTCTGAAATTCTTTTGATACCTTTTAAGCATCCTTTGTTACAGCGGTGTTGAACGAAAATCAAAAAAAAGAGTTGGTGAATTGTTTTTTTTTCTCTTTTGCTGATGTAATCGTTTAAAAAAATCGAAACACCGGAAGAATGAAAAACACCAGTTTATATTGTTTTGGGGCAGCAGTTGTCTTTATTTCCTTCATTTCCCAATTGGGTTTTGTTATAACACTCCATCAATCTCATGTTGATTCAACAGAAAGGGAAAAAAGTGGAGCCATAAAATCCCGTCCAAATCACGGCTAGTATCGTGTGGGGGTAACAATGTAGACCTTTTTGGAGTGGTTAAAGGCCCTTTGACTCCAGTCCCCGGTTCAAATCTCGGCAGGTAGAGTTATTTTTTGTGCCCTTTCTAAAGAATGCAAAAAATTTCGACCCTTCAGTTCAATTAATGTATAGACATGCTGGTGTTGTCACTTATTTTTTTGTACATACGCAGCAGAAATGAAATTTCACGAACTAACATCTTGTATTTTATGTAAAAGCTCGAGTCATCGGAGATAAAATTACCCGCATCCCTCCTGCACATGGAGAAGGACAGGCTTCCCAGGTTCGTGTTTGTTTATTTACAACAGGGCTTGAAAGGTTCCCGCCTTTGCTCAAATGCCCCCACACTCAGTTAATGGAGAAGATGGAAGTATTTTCCCGTGTCATTGGATTCCTGAAAACTGGACCTCCTTTCCTTGGAGATGTCCGCTTGCTTTTGGTTACTTTTTCCTAACATTAAACCATGTTATTTTCCCCTAATTATATAATTGTGAAATTATCACAGCAATTTTCTTGTATACGTTGGAATCATGAAAGGGGACACGCGAAGGAAATTGCCTTTTGCTATTGATTTTAAATTTCGTCTTTAAATAAATCAATGTTTTTTATAGATTTTCGGGTTTTTTTATTTTGGGTTATTTTTTGTTGGGGGGTTTATAATTTTATCTTTTTTCACTTCAAAAAATATTAAAAAGTTCATTTGTAGCTATTGTTACGAATGCTTAATAGTAGCCATGCTTTTTACTTTTTTTTATAGTATCTATTTTTCTTTCTTTCGTTGTTCGTTCTTTTCTTCCTTCTTTCTTTTTTTCTTTATTTTTGTGGTTTTTTTCTGATATTTTAGAAAAAGACATTTTTTTACTGTTATGTGTACATAAACATAATGCAGGTATAAAGCAGGCAGAAAGAAAAAAAATACAACTATCCCCCCCCCCCCCAAAAAAAAAAATATATAAATAATATGAAAAAAACGCTTTTCTCCACATTTTTTTTTTTTAAATGGGGACAATCAATTTTTTGTTTGTAAACGTCAATCCCCAAAGCGATGCCTTTTTTTTGAAGCAAGCAGTCCAAGCGGATAGATGATCAGTGAACATGTTCCCAAAAAGATGCCAACCCTTTTCACTCTTCTCCCGGCCTCTGCTCGCAACCCCCCTTTGTCTCAGGAGAATCACAAAACAAACAGCCCATATAAAAATAACGAAAAAAAAAATTTATTTTTTTCTGTGGGAGCTTTGACACAATTATGGTTTTGGAAAGGGAGCTGTCTATGAGATCTGCATACACAGACAGGGAAACGAGAAAATAAATGACTAAAAAAGATGCAGACACAGACAGAAAAGCTAATTCATTTCGAAACAGGCAAACAAAAAAAAGACAAAATAGACAGGTAGACAGACAACAAAAAAAGACAGGGATACACCCCTACAAAGACACACATCAGAGAAAAAAAGACCCACATCGACCCCACAAAAAAGACACATAGGAAAACGGCAACACAACAACCCACACAACACACACACACAACACCACCACACCGTTGTTTTCTTGATTTAACATTGAAAAGTTATTTTTATAATCGTGCAATATTGGCAGTAAGAAGATGGATAAATCATACTCATACATAATTGCCGTTACTTTGAACCCAAAATCATCATATGCATTAGACACACTATCGTTAAAAAATGAGAGAGAGCAGAGAGAAGGGGGAAAATAGAGAAAGAGAGAGAGAGCTCTAAATTGAACTGGTTTAATGTACACGGCCTTAGCCCACAATACACTTTGAGGGGCAAAAATGGAAGGGCAAAGACAATAAGAAAATTTCTGTAAATTTTTTTAGAAATTTGGCACAATCCGGGGTGACCAAAATTTTGGGTACTCTTGATTTGCATATTCCAAAATCAAAAAATAAATAATGGCTGAGAGACCAAGAATCAAAAAAAAGCACAATAAAAAAACAACAAACCCCCAGTTCACCTAAATGCTTCCCAGGTACGCAAAAAAAACAAAAGGCCTTAAAAAAATTATTTATGAAATTATACTTGATATGTCAACACCTTACACAAAAATTTAAAGTACAAACTCAAACCATTTAAGTTGACGGGTGGTCATTAATACTACTAAAAATTTTTTATTTTTAAAATAGAGAGAAGGGCACCAAGACTTGCAGATGACACAGTGTGTTGGTGTGTGTGTGTGTGGTGGTGTGTTGTGGTGTGTGTGTGTGTGTTGTGTTGTGTGTGTGTGTGGATGTATTGTGTGGTGGTCTCCGGTTATGTTTGGTGGGGGTGTTGGTTGTGTGTGTGTGTTGTGGTGGGGGTGTGTGTGTGTGGTGTGTGTGTGTGGTGGTGTGTGTGGGGTGTGTGTGTGGTGTTTGTCTCCCAGGATGTGTTGGTGAGGGGGTCTAGGGGTTTTTGGTGTTGGTGTGGTGGGTGTGTAATAAATTGTTAAACCGATTTCTTTATTTAGTGAAAGCGGAATTGAATAAATTTATCCAAAAAAACAAAACAATTAAGTCAAATAGGCAAAAAAAGAATACCCCCTTAATTGTTGCAATGCTTTTTTTGAATATAAAAAAAAAATTAAGTAACAAAATTTCGAGTTAATTGTGCACTTTTTCCCCCTATTCTTCCAAAAGATAGCGGGTGCAACACTTTGTTGTTCATATAAACAAACTCTGAAACTCTGGGGTCTTTTTTCAGCAGTGCCTTTGTTCTCTCTCTCCCCCCTGTTTCTCGTCTCTCTCTCTCTGTCCCTTTCTGCTCTCCTGTCTCTATGCCTTGTCTCTATCCATTTGCTCTCGTCTCTCTATAAACTGTCTCCTTCCCCAATATAAATTATATTAATATCCTTCTCTCTCTTTCCCCTTTCTCTATCACTGTTTCTTTCCTATCCCTGTCTCTCCGTCTCTCTTGTCAATCTGTTGTCCTGTCTGTCTGTCTCTCTCCCCTATTAATATTATCTCTCTTCCCCTTTTCTCTCTTCCTCTCTCTCCTCCCCTCCCCCCTCCCCCTCTCTCTCTTCTCTCTCTCTCTCTCTCTCTCTTCTCGTGTTCTTAACTCTGTTTTCAATCCCAGGAAATCGCAAAACAAATAATCCCCAGAAATTTTAACTGGGAAAATGCAAATTGTTCACAACAAACGCAAACCAACAACACCACACACACACCGAAGCACGCACAGCACACACACCACAATACCAACCACCACGCGACGCACGCACCGCGCGCGCACAACCCCACACACACACAAACAGGAAAGGGTGTGGTGAGACGATGTATTTGTGATTTGTTGAGTTGGGTCGATTCTCGTTCAAAAGGATTTTTTCCCCGGGGGTTAAATTTATGGCGCCCACTCTCCCCAGCAGTTTTTCTAGACTAAAAAAAAGAGCCCCCCGTGTGAGAAAAACACGCAGAACTTCTTTTCGCACAGGTTTTTAAACCCCGGGTTCCCCTTTTCGGGGGTGTAGGCCCTTAAGAGCCGGTTGGGGAAAAAAATGACAACATTTTCAAAGCTGTTACATCGGGATAACAAAAAAAGAACATAGGTTCTTAATCCATTATACTCGCGCGCGCTGGTATAACGGAATAAGCCCCTATTACATAAACATTTGATTTTATTTCAATATAACTTTTTTCTGCAAATGTACTGACAGAATAAAAAAAATTGAAAAAAAATCGAAATGTACACAATCAAATTTACGAATAAACTTACAAACAAAAGCAAAAAAAAATGCACGAATAAAAATATGAGTAATTGAACATAGGAATAAGTGTATAATTAGATGACAGATTTATAGAGAGTATAAACGTCTCAACACCAGTAAGTGGTGTAGTAGTGGTCCACTGCAATAACATCTGTTTGTTGTTTTCTTAATATCTCAATACATAATGACTGGCCCAGCTAAAAAATATATGTCAGTTATTGATAAAAGCTATAGTCGTACTGCCAAGATCTATAAAAAAAATGTTGGTATGCTTTAAAATGTAATGTGAGCATTATCTTCATTCAAGTCAAGCTCCTAACATAGCAGCCTGTGCTGTCTCTAAATCGAGAAAAATAAAATCCTCTGTAGTTGGATTATGGCTGCATTTATGGTGAGGAATTATGTGCGGTCAAGCATATAGGTTTCTCACCATGTAAAAGGTAAAAGGTGTCCCATAACCTATAAGGTCATAGGGCAGCTAGGCATCAGTAACTCAACTTCTCCAGGGGCCAGCATATTGAGAGCGGCGCCCATCTCCTCTCCCTTGCTGCTTTACCTTCCCTGACCCTAAAGAGGGCAGGTACCCATTTACAGATGGGTGAACTGGGGGACTGTCTGAAACCAAGGCACACAAACGTCACCCACACACTTCATTACTACCCTTGATGCTGCATAACCTAAGCTTGGGGGAAGCGAGTGCTCTTACCACTGAGCTAGCCCGTCCCCGCAATGTATATATACTTATCGTATGTACTCATCCAAATCCCAAGTGTGTTTAGTGAGACAGAGTGCATAATCTGGATGACCCTTCCGTAGGGATTAAGCTGAGGACAACAATGGACCAAACAACATTTGCATGATGATGCCCACCATTGTAATAAGTAAAAAGGCATCATGCATTCCCATAGGCCAAAACAGGACATCTCACATCAGGAGATGTGGTGGAGTGATGAAAGGGAGGTAGAGTTTCGGAGCGTTAGTGTATTTCCAAGTTTGACTCTTTTTTGTACAAGGTTGAATTGTCTCTGATGCCTTTGGGAACAAAACTTCTGGAATGCAATTTGTTTTATGGAGGTATTTTTTACTGTTCTCTGTATATCTGTATATGTCTGTCCGTCTGTCTGTGTAAATGTCTCTATGTCTATATTATGTCTGTTTATCTCAGTTTATGTCTCTCTTGTCTGTATGTCTTCTCTGTCTGTCCGTCTCTCTCTACCCCCTCCCTCTCTCTCTCTTTCTTTTTACCCCTCTATCTGTATATGTGTTTCTGTTTGTGTTAATTCATTCTTTTATGTCGAGGACAATGTATTAAGAACACATGTGCTTTTTACATTCAGTTCTATGTGTGTGCAGTTTGGAAAATTGTGTCATCTGTTTCCACCGGCAACACAATGGCCTGCTCTCCCGAAAAACGGAACAGGTTTTAACGTGTTCTGCGTGCTTTCGCACATTGGACCTCGGTTTATGATTTGTTCCAAAGGGGGGGGGGGGGGATTGCGCGCGTGCGTGCGTGCGCACGTGCGTGCGCTCGTATGTGTCTATGTGTGTGCGTGCTTACGAGCGTGCGTTCGTGTGTGTTTATGTGCGTGTGTGTCTGTGTTTTCTACTCACGTGCATATACAGATATGCACTCAATCTGGGTTTCTGATAGCCTAGTACGCTGAGCTGGCTATCTGATCGCGTGGATTCAAACCATCACCCAAACACCTTTTTGGGAAGGATGTTCTCCTGCCGACTCATCTCCTCCAAAAGTTCAACTGGATGAGAATATAAACTAAGGTCCTGTGTCTGAATGTACGCAGAACGTGTTGTATACACGCTAGTACCTGTTCCGCCTTTTCAAAATATAGGCCATTGCCTGCTTATTGGAACATACATTTTTATAGCGAATGCACATATTTTCTTTTCTTTTTTGGTTTTATTCTTTTATATCGAGGGATAAGCGCTTATGCGCTTTTCTACACCCAGTCCCCGTGTGAATGCGGTTTTGTAAATTATGTCATCTGTTCCCACCAGCACACAATGGCCTACTCTTACGAAAAGCGGAACAGGACTGAACGTGTGCGCAAGATGTTCTGCGTGATCGTATTTGGAAATCAACCCCGATGTCAGAATGTGTGCTACCTACATGACTGGTAAACGGCTGCTTACATATTGTGTTCCCCAAAAATGAACCTGGAACTTCTAGCCCAAGAGCAAAACGAGTGCACGCTCCCTAAGCAACAGACAAAAATAAGATTTTAACAATGTTTCCGACAGACCATTTCTTACTCTTTCATTAGCTCTTTTATCTCGAAAATAGCATAATACGTACCCATGTGCTTATTTTACAATCACTCCCGTGTGTATGCAGTTTTATATATTTTGTTATTCGTTCCCATTAGCAACAGTCTAACTTTCCGAAAGGTTGCGTTCGCAGACGAGACTTTGGCTTATATTCTCAGTACAGGACACCGAGATTTCTGTTCCATCTAATTCTTATCAAACCACAAGCCATCTGCTCACTATGAAGTAGAATGCGGCTACCTTAATGGTGGGCAAGCAATCACATACACAAATCTCGCCACTGGAGAGCCTCAGAGCTCTAGCCGAGGAACGAACACAGAATGCCCATGTGTTTGACTGAGAACGCTTCTTGGCTGTATTTCTACCAGCAGAGAACTAACAAGTTGCCCGTCATAGCAAGTCGTCTTCTTCTTGTTTCACTCTCCTCCATCCCCATCCTCCTTACTCTCTCACTGTCTGGCATCTCCTGGCTTCCCATGGTAGTTACAGTGTCAGTCATGGCTCCATCAGATGTGATTGATTGGAGAAGACAGGTTGAAAGACAAGACAATTGCTGACAGACAACAGGCCTGCATGGGGGTTACTCCTTTCTCTTGTTCAGAAAATAGCCATGGCACCATGTCGTCTTTTGCATTATTTTAATTGGGGATACCTATTATGCAGGCGTGCTAACACAAGAATTTGAAATATGGAAAAGCTGATGTTTCAAAGAGTTGTTTTCATGGTTTGCAACTGATTGCACCTCCCATGCTGTTTACTCATTCTGTACACTTTAGAGGAGGTGAATGGGGGGAGGAGATGACTGGGAAGGATTTTGAGGTCTACAATTGTGTAGTAAATATTTGAGATATGCAAAATTTATGTCAAAATGCAATCCATTCCCTTAAACGCGGACACCACCTTTTGAACATACTCTTCCTTCCCATAGATTACTAATAGGGAAACAAATACAGCTGCAGAAAAAAAAAGAAAAAAAAAAAAGGGTGAAAGGGTGGCGCAGCGCTAAGTGGCGACGCGTTCTCCCGCTCTCCCCGGGGAGAGCAGCCCGAATTTCACGGAGAGAAATCTGCCATGACTTAAAGTGGTATGAAATAAAATCTGAGCGCTTTGATTTGTTGCTTTACAAGATTCAGCGCTATATAAATTCCATACATTATTATTATTATTATTAAAGCAAATGATCATAATCTATTCCCCAGTGCTTTTGGTTTTCTTCCTTTGTGTGGTCTAGAACTCAACAACAGACAAAATAGCTTTGATGGTTCAATCTGGTGACCAGACATCTTCTTCCCATTCCACACACATCCACCTTCCTCCTCCAACCCACCCTGTCTGGCATCTCCTGGCTTCCCATGGTAATTACAGTGTCAGCCACGGCTCCATCAGAGAGGATTGAATGGAGAAGACAGGTTGAAAGACAAGACAGTGGCTGACAGACAACACGCCTGTGTCTGTTATCCCTGTATCTTCTTCAGAACATTGCCATGGCATCACTTGAAAGACAAGACAATGGGTGACAGGCAATAAATATGTGCGTGCTACTATTGGCACAATTGTTTGTGTGTGCTTTAAAAAGAACTTGTTTACGGGTTTTCAGCAATGTGGAAACAAAACAGGAAGGGAACAGCACAAGAAAATAAGAAATGATAAAGAGAGAAGAGAGAGAGAGAGAGAGAGAGAGAGAGAGAGAGAGAGAGAGAGAGAGAGAGAGAGAGAGAGAGATAGAGAGAGAGAAAGAGAGAGAGCAAGAGAGAGAGAGATACACCGAGTGACATATACAGAGAGGACATCTTGCATACAGGTTACTTTGTTCCCAACTTAAACTGAATGCATGATTTTAAAAAAAATTAGTCACCTACCACTTTAACTTCATTTATTTAGCACGGAAGTCTTAAGTTTCCACAATTGAAACCCCATCTACCTAATCAAAATTAACTTAGCTTGATCATTTTAACATGAAAGACTTCATCTAGACCAGATTCGCCCGGACATTCAGCTTTGTTGGTTACTGATAACAATGCATAGTGCTAAGCTAAATATTAAATAAACTAGTGCCATCCCTCAAAATAGTGTTTTGGGATTTATCTTCAGCCATGTCAAGCTCTAAGCATAAGAGTATGTAGTGTCTTCTTAAAGGAGGTAGGCACCTGAAGACAAGATACAGTTGCTTCTATGGCAAAGTAATCTAAGTCAAGTCAAACACACTTTAATCATCCCTTGAAGAGCAGTTACAATACTGGCAGGGAGATTGATACCACCAATCTCAAAAGGCATAACAAGCTACATTTCATATTGTTTTAAACATTTCAAAATAACTTCAAATAAAAATGTCACAAACACACACACACACACACACACACACACACACTCATGCACGCACCACGCACGTATGCACACACACACACACACGCGCGCGCGGTCAGTAGATAGTGTCGCTTTGCGAGCAGCGCCACCTGTATAAAAAGAAAAAAAAAACTACCCAGGCAAATTTCTCTTCATTGTGTATTCATGGCCTCACAGTGATTCTCAGGTGGGATAATCGAGACAGAGTGTGTTTTCTGAGGGACCCTAGAGTACAAAGGGAGTGGAGGAATCTGGTTGCAAATTATTCAGTTGTGCTCCTAGTGTCTACAAGACTACAGGGTAGGTGAAGATGAAGGTAAGGGTGTTAAATTAGGGAGTTCCGAACAATGACAACAATAACCTCTCGACCAAACCAGCCACCATGGTACAGTGGGTAGTGCTGTGGGAGGTCTCGAGTTCCAATCTTATTAAAGTCATACCCAGAGGGAGTTCACTACAGCCTCGTTGGGAAGACAGGGACTACACAGAGTACACGTTCCTCAACTTTACGTTTGTAATGTTGACAGTGTTGCTTAAATTACCTGACCAACACTTCGGGTATCTGTGTAGATTATGCTCGTTTAAAGCCTCAACGTATTATGAAAACAAGTGAAAAGTACAGCCTTATCAAGAAGTCTAAAACATATGCATTATCATTGCAATACCATTACATCATCCTTATCAATGATGATCTTAATACCTAAAAATGTAGCCGGTTAGCCCCAAGTATGCTAGTCACAGGATGACTTCACTTTTGGTGTCTCAAACACGTCTGTGCCCGTGGTGAATTTGTGTCAGGGGCTTAGGCTTGGAAGGTTTATAGTGGTCACTACCCCCATGAGGGTGTCTCAGTCAGTCCGGCTCCGCAACTCAGCCATTATTGTCGTCAGTAGGCGGGTTAGTAGGCTGCGTCCTGCATTAGTTAGCTTAGAACAAGAACCACTGAACTCAGACAAAGTGACTTACCATCAATGCAGGGTCTGACTGGCTGGTAGCCCCGCGCCAGGTTAGCATTGACATGACGGCTGCAGGCTTCAGACAATAACAATGCGACACAGCGAACATTGGTTTGGCTGTGGCTGAGAAACATTGAGATGAGCGGCGTGGGAACAGAAGGACAGGAACGTAACAAAAAACACGACAAAAAGAGAACCACAAAAAGCAACCAAACAAAAACTCAGGAAAAAATGTAAGAACAAACCCCAAAACAAACAGATAACAATCATGTTGACCAGACTATTTCAAACTTTAGACTGGATCCAGATTCCTTCTTACTCCCCCAACCCTCATCCATTATCATCACCACTCCCTTCCAGACCTGCACTAACTTAGCTCTCACTCCTAATCACATTGTCAGCTCCAGCTCCATCGGAGAGCAGTTTAGCAGACAGGCTGAAAGGCGGCCAGTGACAGACAGCGCACTCCAATCTGTCTGCCTGTTTGTCTGTCTGTCCATCTGTCTGTCCATCTGTCTGTTATTCTATGAGAAGAGAGCCTTGGGGAAACTTTCCTTACATTTATTTGTCTTAGCAGAATGTAACAACTTCGTGTGTTTGTGTGCTGTCAAACCTTCTGTCTTTTGCTTTTGCTCTTGTCTTCCTTTTCTGTGTTTCTTTTTCTTTTTGTTCGTGTTTTTTTGCTTGTTCTTTTGTTTTTGTTTCCGGATTTTACTCTATGCATAATTCGGACGAAAAAACACATTGAGTTATTTATTTCTTTATTTTTATTTCATTTTTGTATTTCAAGGATAATGGAATAAGCACTAATGTGTTTTTTAACATCCAGTCCCTGTGTGTATGCAGTTTTGTAAATTTGTCCAGCCATTCCCACCTGAATATACTTCCGAAAAGCGGAACAGACTTTAACGTGTACGCAAGATGTTATGCGCGCGTTGGCACACGGGACCTCGGTTTATAGTCTTATCCGAAGGACTTTTGGGGAGAGTGGAGTCGGCACTGATGTTAACTCTAAAGGGAAAGTCCCCTTGAAAGAGATTCGAACCCGGGTAGGCAGATCCTGACTACATCACTCTGACCACAGGCTATCCCGTCCCCTGTGTGTGTGTTTGTGTGTTGTGGTGTGCGCGCGTGTGTGTGTGCGTGCGTGCGTGTTTGTGTTTGTTTTCTAAATTGGGATGCTATATTATGTTATTTATCAAATGTATAGCCGGATCACTTAAAGAAGTATCACTGAGCTTTCTCCTGGTTCCACAAAATGTACTTACAAGAAGACACCTGTAGAGCATTCATTGTTACGTCTGATTGTTGGTTTGTATACATACCTGTCTTCAAAATTATGTTACCAATGGAATTTACCTGAAAGAAAGGTTTCTTTTTCAAAGGAAGCAAGATAAAGATACCTAATAATGCAAGCTGATCTCATGAGGAAGAGAGAAACAGAGACATAAACAGATAAACAAACAGACAGATAGAGACAGACATTTTGTGATTTACACAAAAAGATCAA
>CM054146.1:65738901-65766401 GCA_028751875.1 Rapana venosa | reverse complement strand
TCATCCAACCGTTTTTCTTCTCTAATTCACACATCAGGATAGCTCAGTGGTCAGAGCACTCGTTTTTCCCCAGCTAAGGTTTAGCAACATCAAGCGTGGTTACCACTTGGATGGGTGACCGTTTGCGCGCCTTGGATTCAGTACAGTTCCCCAGTTCATCCAACTGTAAATGGGTACCTGCCACTTTAGGGTCAGGGAAGATAAAGGAGCGATGTAAAGGAAATGGGCGCCGCCCTCAATGTGCTGGTCCCTAGGGAAGTGAGGTCTCTGACGCCTTGCTCCTCTACGACCTTAAAGGTTATAGAACACCTTTACTTTTTGACAACTAGACTTTTAGTGAAGGTCTAGATGCTAGTATTTTAAGATGGGATGATAAACCCAAACTCTTTGTGCCACAAGTCAGTTAATCGTGCATATTACAATCTACGGCAGTTAGCGGTCGAATTTGCAGCAAACAGGAAATGCAAATAGAAGGAAAATGGCAACAGGAAAGTTGTCTCTAACTGAATTCTGCAAAGAAAATCACGAATGTAATCAGAAAATGCGTACACTTAAGGATAAATAAAACCTTCCATGTTTTAAGCAGAAAATCACGCTATTCTTGAGAGGACACAGTGTTGCCAGGAAGAATGGCGTGAATGCAGCATAGAGAATTAGTTTTTGATGTGGCAGGCCGGTTAAGACATACATGCGCGCACTCGTGCATGTTTTTGTGTGTGTGTGTGTGTGTGTGGTGTGTGTGGTGTGTGTGTGTGTGTGTGTGTGTGTGTGTGTGTGTGTGTGTGTGTGTGTTTATTCATTTATTTTATTTATTTATTTGTTTACTATTTTAAATCGAGGATAATGGAATAAGCACTCATATGCTTTTTTTACATCCAGTCCCTGTGTGTATGCGGTTTTCTCAATTTTGTCATCTGTTTCCACCGGCAAACAATGGCCTACTCTTCCGAAAGGCGGAACAGGATTTAACGTGTGCGTAAGATATTCTGCATGCCTTCGCACAAGGGGGTCTCGGTTTATAGTCTCACCCGAAGTGTGTGTGTGTGTGTGTGTGTGTGTGTGTGTGTGTGTGTGTGTGTGTGTGTGTGTGTGTGTGTGTGTGTGTGTGTGTGTGTGGGTGTGTGTGTGGTTGGTTTGATTCATACTTTTTACTTTTGTCTTTCTGTCTTTATCCAATGCTTTCTTCTAGTTCATTATTGTGTCTGTGCATTTTCTGATTCTTTTTCTGTGTTTTTTTTCCTTTTGTTACCCCAGCTTTATTCTTTCTGTTTTGCTTCCTTTTGTTTTCTTGTCTGTATGCTTTTCTTTGTTTCAGTTTGAATTAGTAATTTGCTTGCGTGTGACAACATGTACAAATTAAAACAACAAAAGATCAGATATGAGAGAGAGAGAGAGAGAGAGAGAGAGAGAGAGAGAGAGAGAGAGAGAGAGAGAGAGAGAGAGAGAGAGAGAGAGAGAGAGAGAGAGAGAGAGAGATCCTTCAGATGTCAGATTTATATCTTTCATCTCCAATAACGACTTCATCAAGGTGGACATTGCAACGGTAGTGTGGATAGACATGCGATTATGTCACGCGAAACAAAAAACTTGCATGATTAATACTTGAGTTTGTGTCATAATCAACACACACGAATACATATTATGGTCAGGCCAGTGTGTTCGTCTTTCTTCTTTCTTTTTCCCTCCTTTCTATTTTTCGTTCTTTCTTTTTTTTAGTCTCTGTCTTTCTTTCCTACTTCTTTTCCTTCTATATTTTCTTTCTTTCATTCTTTATTTCTGTCCTTTCTTTTTTCTTTTTCTTTCTTTCTTTCTTTAATTAATCTCGTTTCTTTCTGTCTTTCCATCTTCACTGTCTCTTGCTTCTTCATTTCATTTCTTTTGTTTGCTCTTTCTCTATCTTTATATTTCATCATTTTCGGTTTCCATCTACACATAAAGGACATTCACATGCGTGAGATAGAGCAAGAACAAGAAAGAGAGAGAGGGAGAGAAAGTGTTAGAGAGAGAGAGAGAGAGAGAGAGAGAGAGAGAGAGAGAGAGAAGAGAGAGAGAGAGAGAGAGAGAGAGAGCGTGAGTGTATGTGTGTGTTTGTTTGCTTTTGCGCGCATGTGTGTGCATGATTGTGCATATGTGTGTATGTGTGTGTGCATGTGTATGCATGTGTGTGTACGCGTGTGCGTAAGAGAGATAGAGATAGACAGAAAGAAACATACAATGATATTTCGTAACAGATACAAAGACACATATCCCCAGGCAAATCTCAGATGAATATCTTTCATCTTCAATACCATGCCATCAAGGCGGACATTGAAACCACATTGTGCCTCCACATGCGCTTTCCTCACGCAAAAGGAAGAAGACAACAACACAAAAAAGAAAATCTCCCCTCCCTACACCTTCATGAGAAAGACCCCTTGTGTGCCATCATAAATGCATGCCCTGTAAACCTTGCAGGCAAGCTGGTGTGGCTCTGTGCCTGTTTTGTTGTTGTTTGGTTGTTGTTGTTATTTAGATAAAGAAACATCAGTTTTTAACACTACTGCTGCCATATAAGTGGGCGTGTTGTTGTTTTTTCTCTGTAAGGAGGGGGAGAGGGGAGATGATGGTAAAGGTCAGATGTGACCCCTTTAGTTACTTGCTTTGATTTGTCTTTGATTGTTTTATTTGTATTGATTTATCTTTGTTTTTTTCTTTTTAAATTTTAGTTTTTGGTGTCTTCACGTTTCTAACTTTTTTCTTTCTGATTTTTTCCTCTGTTGCTTTTTAGTGGATATAGTTTGTCTTTGTTTCTTTTTGTTTTAGTGTATTATATTTCTTTTATTATTATTTCTTTTATTTTTGTGTTTACTTTTTCCCTTTTCTGTTTTGGGGGATTGTTTTCACAATACAAGAAAACAAAAAAACACGCCAAAGAAAGTAACATTACCAGGAATACTGAGCAAATAGAACATACATGAACAAGTTTTAATCATTAAGTATAATACTTAATAAAAATGAATAAAATCTATGTGCAATCATAAATAATAATATTTAGTGTGCGGTTTAGTTATACACAGACGGCCCTATAAGACACTGAATATGTATCAAGTAAAGAAATTATATTTTCAAAATAGTCAGACTCATGTAGTTATTTTGTAATACTTTTTGGCGTTAATAGTTTAAATGACAGTTTGAGACAGAGAGAGACACTGAGAGAGACAGAGATAGACAAACAAACACACACACACACACACACACACACACACACACACACACACACACACACATGGACAGTCATATAAAGATATTTCTAACATATACAAGGACACATATCCCTAGGCCACTCTCAGGTGGATATCTTTCATCTTCAATGTAATGCTATCAAGGCAGACATTGAAACAACAGTGTGCCTCTACATGCAATTTCCTCACGCAAAAAGAGAAAAAAATAATATTTAAAAACATCTCTCTTCCCCACATACTTCATGAGAAAGATTCCCATTGCACCTTGCAGGCAAGCTGGTATTGTTCTGTTGGCCTTTTTGTTGTTCTTTGTTTTTTTCAGATACAGAAAAAATAAATGTTGTGAACACTAGTGTTGTCATGAAAGTGGACGTGATTTTGCTTTGTAAGGAGGGAGAAGATAATGCTAAAGGCAAAATGTGACCCCTTGCCTTGTTCTTTCTGATTGAATTTTTAAAATCTTTTTTGTCTTTTTTCCTTTTTACTATTTTCCTTTCCATTTTTGGTTGTTTTTCTGTTGATATATTCCAATTTTTCTGTTAAATGTTCTTTTCTTTTCTTTCTTTTTTGTTTTAATCTGTGCTTTCCTATTTTGTTATCAGTTTTCTTTTGATATTTTGATTTCTTTAGCGTAAAGGAAAGCAAACTCACCAACGAAACCAATATTAACAGACATACCGAGAAAACAAACCATAGATAAACCCCTTTTGTATGGTAATGTATAATATGGAACCACATAATATTAACTTTTAGTCTGTTGTTTTAGCATAAACAGACACACCTACACGATTCAAACTAAAAACCTGAATGGATATCAGATAAAGAAATAATATTTTCAAAATAGTAAACTGAATGTAGTTATTTAAATATATTTGAAGTAATAGGTTAAATGACAACGAGAGAGACATGGAGGAGAAATTCAGAGCCAGAGAGAGAGAGAGAGAGAGAGAGAGAGAGAGAGTGTCTCTCTCTCTCTCTCTCTCTCTCTCTCTCTTCTCTCTCTCTCTCTCTCTCTCTCTCTCTCTCTCTCTCTCTTCTCTCTCTCTCTCTCTCTCTCTCTCTCTCTCTCTCTCTCTCTCTCTCTCTCTCTCTCTCTCTCTCTCTCTCTCTCTCTCTCTCTCTCCTCTCCTCTCCACTCCTTTCCTCTCCTCATGCCCTTTTTCTTGTCTAATTCAATAGATTTTATCATGGATGTTGTTTTTATTGCAGTTAGAGATGAGATTATTAGTACTATTATAAGCTTTACTGTTTTAGTTTGATATTGTTTTAGTTTTGATAGTCCAGTTGACTATGGGCTTTTGAATTCTGTATCGTATAGGGGTTCTACTTGTTTGAATAATTGTTTTTTTCATTATTAATTTTCTATTTGATTGAATGTGTTTTTCCCCTTCCCCCTTGATACTCCTCCCCCACCCCCATCCTTTCCAATACTTTTCTGTTATCATCGTTATGTTGTTGTCTCATGGTGATGGGGATTATTTGTTATATTGTTGTCTCATGGTGATAGGTGATTGTTGTTATTATTGTATCTCTATTAAAGTAATCACTATTATTGTCTTATTTGACTTATCTTGCTTGTTTGATAGTTATTGTGTGAATAGACTATTTTCAAAAAGCGCTATTTGAAGAGTATGAGCGCAAAAATGCACATGTTTGCTGGGTGGAGGAGGAGAGGAGGGAGGACATTGAAGGCATTATTGTCAGCAATGACGCAACAAATACCTAGTATTTTCTAACGTTTTGTTCCTGTACCTTTTTATTATCTAAAGTATAAACGTGTAAGAATGGATGAAACAGTAGGTGAAGTAATTTGTTGGTCCTGAATTGTTATGATTTTCTTTTTTTAATTCTTAAAACTTTTTTTATTCAAATGTGTATGTGGACGTTAGCGCGCGCAGGTGTGTATGAGTATGTGTGTTCGTGTATATGTATATGTGGTAATTTGTATTTTCAATGTGTTACCTTATCGATTTTCCTTTTCTACTGGTTTAATTTAATGATAAATGATGCAATAATGTAGTATCTTAGTATAATCATTAAGAAATTTGTTCTTAGATAGATGGCTTGATGAAAAAAAAGCAAATGGATTGCTTATTCCATGTACCATCTGGGAAAAAAAAAATTGACTTGACTTGACTTGACACACACACACACACAAACACACACATGCATGCACATATACAAACACACACAACACACACACACACACACACACACACACACACACACACACACACACACACACACACACACACACACACAGACTGTCACTGCAATAGCTAGAGCTCAGATTGATGAAACATATAGTGGTTATTTTAAAGTTTTTACTGATGGTTCGGTAGTCGACTGTGGGAATGCTGGATCTGCTTTTGTAGTTCCTGCATTAAAGATAGAAAAATCTTATCATTTAGGCAAAGGTTTTTCAATCTTTACTGCGGAACTTATAGCTATATTAATGGCCTTATTTTTTTAAACAAATCTGCATATCAATATATTTAAAGTGCCGTGCTGCATTGATTCTAAGTCTGTTTTGCAAGCATTAAAAGCATTATTAAATTTTTAATACTAGGGTAAGAGGGGAATTAATCATTGAAATTTGTCACCTTATATATTTTCTTTCCTCATGAGGTACTACTCTTGCCTTTTTCTGGATTCCGTCACATTGTGGAATCCACAGCAACGAGAAAGCTGACCAGTTAGCCAAAGCTGCTGCCATGGTCACAGACTGTGAAGTTACAGCACCTCTGAACCTTCCACTCAGTCTTTTGGAGGGCATACTTCTGCTGAAAAAAGCTTCTTGGAACCATGTCAACAGCCAACGAAAGTATTCTTTACGTGAACATACATTACGTATCAGAGTGTGTCATTTTCATAACAGACTCGTGGGAAGTATGATCTACAGGTTCAGATTGGATGCATTTAAAACTAAATTGTTTAAACAGATAACTTGTCCATGTGGTTCTGACTTATCACTTAAGTATATCATTCTTTATTGTGAAGTAATTCAGGTCAGGTCAGAGACTCCCTCTGCTACTGGTAACCATGTAACCCAGTACCACCTGCCACATGTGGGGAGTAAACCCAACCAAAAAATCCGACCTGGAGAGGGATGGGCTCCGCCAGGTTTGATTTGCCCAAGATACACCAATGACAAAGACAGCCAGAATCTCCATACCGGATCGGTCGTCGCCCGGGTTACCAAGGACCGCGCCTTCTGTTGCTCATCAGGACAGATGTCGAAAGTATGCTACTGATGTAAAACGCAGCAAAATTCGTGCCAGAAACAACACCATCATTGGCACATGGAATGTACGGACACTAAGAGCTGCAGGCAAAGTGGAAGAACTGACACATGAGATGTCCAGATATCAATGGCACATCCTTGGGCTCTGCGAAGTCAGGTGGAAAAACATGGGAGAAACAACGACCCAGGAAGACCACAAATTATACTACAGTGGAAAACAGGATAAACATGAACATGGCGTGGGGTTTCTCGTTCACAAAGACACCGTGAACACCGTCATGAGCTGTCAGCCTGTGTCCAGCAGACTTATTACCATCCGCCTGAGAGCAACCCCCTTTAACATAACTATAGTACAGGCATACGCCCCTACATCAGACTGCACAGATGAAGCCGTAGAAGAATTTTATGACCAGCTACAAGAGGTTCTGAATCAAACACCCAAGAAAGACATCCTCGTTGTGCAAGGCGACTGGAACGCCAAGGTAGGAGAAGATGCATGGAAAGACTGGGAGGGCGTTTGTGGGCCACATTGTAATAACCAATCAAATGAAAGAGGATTGAGACTCCTGGAGTTTGCCAGTAACAACCACCTCCAGCTAGTGAATACACTTGGCCCACACAAGAAATCCAGAAAATGAACATGGCATAGCCCAAATGGAGAACACCACAACCAAATAGATTACATCATGGTGAAAAGACGGTTTCCGTCTAGCGTTAACATCGCACAGACACGAAGCTTTCCAGGAGCAGACATAGGGAGTGATCATGATCTTGTGATGATGACTTTCCGACTGCGTCTAAAGAAAATCCACAAGCGGAACAACATCAGGATCAAATTTGACCTCGAGAAGCTGAAGGACCCAGAGGTATTAGAAATTTTTCAAGCAAGGATAGGTGGAAAGTTTGCAGCACTCACTGTGATAGACTCAGACATAGATACACTGACGAATAGTTTCAATACAGCGGTGACTGAAACAGCAAACGAGCTTCTTGGCAAACGCCGACCAGTCAAAAAACCATGGGTCACACGTAACATCCTACAACTATGCGACAAGCGTAGAGAGTTGAAGAAAAAGAAAAAGAAAACAAAAGAAAGAGCAGAACAATATAGGGCAGTCAACAAAAGAATCAGGAAGTCCATGACGGAGGCAAAAGAGAAATGGATCGGTGAACAGTGCCAAGACATTGAAGAGAACATCAAGAAAAACAATAGCAAGAAAGCATATCAGCTGGTGAAAGACCTGACTAGCACGAAACAGAGAAAAGGTTTAACAATCCAAGACAAAAATGGGAAGTGTCTCACTGACGACCAGGATATTCTGAACAGATGGACAGAATACTGCTCCGACCTGTATAACTATAGAACCGCAGGAGATCCAGAAGTCCTTAATGTACCCGAAAGCAAAGACACAGACATTCACCCTATCCTCCGAGAAGAAGTGGAAACAGCAGTCAGATCGCTGAAAAAGGGGAAGTCAGCAGGGGCTGACAACATTCCAGCTGAGTTGGTCCAAGCTGGAGGGGAAGCCATGATCAGCGCCCTACTAAGAATCTGCAACAAGATCTGGCAGACAACACACGCCACACACATACGTTCTCTATATATTGCAACACTTTATCTTTGGTCTAATATCACCTTGAGTGATCAGACGTTAAATTAAAGAAAGAACACACACACACACACACACACACACACACACACACACACACACACACACACACACAGAAACAAAGAAAGATATTTCGTAACAGATACAAAGACAGATATCCCTAGGCCTCTGTCAGATAAATACCTTCCATCTTCAAAGCAATGCTATCAAGGCAGACATTGAAACCACATTGTGCGTTCACATGCACTTTCCTCACGCAAAAGGAAGAAGAAGACTAACCGAAATCCCCTCTTTCCCTTCCCTACATGCTTCATGAGAAAGACTCTGTGTGTGCCATCATAAATACATGCCCCTGCTCCTGACAGGCAAGCTGGTGTGTTTCTCTGTCTGTTTAATTGTTTGTTTGTTCTTTATTTAGATAAAGAAACAAACAGTTTTGAATATTATTACCCTAGTGATGGTGTTAGGCGTGATTTTGCTCTGTAAGAAGGGGGAGACAGAAGAGGTTAAAAGCAAAATGAGACCCCTTTAGTTATTTGTTTTGTTTGTTTTATTTTTGTTTATTTTCTGATTGATTTTTTAAATTTTAAAATTTTTTAGTCTTTCTTTTTGTTTCTAACTGGGTTTTATGTATAGATTTTTTCTGCTTCTTATCTCTGTTTTTGTTTTTTTTGGAAAAAACATAATCCATTTTTTTTTTTTTGTGTCCTTTAATTTCTTTTTGTTTTCTTACTGTTATTCCTTTATTTTATCAGTCTCCATCTTGTGTGCTTATGTCTTCATGGTACAGGAACGCAAATTCAACAAAGAAACCATTATTAAGCAAATTTCTGAGCAAACAAATCATAGATGAACCCCTTTTTAATATAATTAATCAAGAAGGGTTAGGTATGTGGAATTACATATTAACTTTTAGTCTATAAGTTGGTGATAAACACACACCTCTACAAGATACAAATCAAGAAGCTGACCAGGTATCTGATAAAGAAAGCACATTTTCAAACTAGTAAAACAAATGATATTATTGCAATATTTAAAGTAGTAATAATTTTAATAAGAAAGAGAGAGAATGAAAGAGTGTGATGCAGAGCAGGAGAGAGAGAGGGGGGGGGGGGGGGCAGAAGGAGAGAGGGAGAGAGAGGGGGAGGAGGCAGATAGAGAAAGAGGAACAGACACACATACACACAGTCAGACAGACAGAGAGAATAATAGAAAGAGAAAGAGAGAGGGGGCATAAAGATAAAGACAGAGAGAGACAGAGACAGACAGAGACAGACAGAGACAGACAGACAAGCAGATAGACATAAAAACATGCAGTAGGGTAGACAGGTAGATACAATTATTTCGTAACAGATACAAGTACATATATCCCTTGGACCCTCTCAGATAAATATCTTTCACCTTGAATACCATGCCATCAAGGCAGACATTGAAACCCCATTGCGCCTCGGCATGCACTTTCCTCATGCAAAAAAACCCCAAAAGCCCAGAACCCCCCTCCCCCTGTCCACTTCCTTCATTAGAAAGACTGTTTGTGAGCCATCCAAAATAAGTAATAAATAAGTAAACTGCACCTTTCCGCAACGTGCATTGTTGTTTTTTTTTTTTTGGTTGTTGTTTTTTGTTGTTTTTTTCTTTCAGATAAAGAACACAATCAGTTTTGAAGGCTACTACACTTGCTATGGAAATGGGTGTGGTTTTGTTCTGGGCGGAAAAGAAGAAGCTGAAGGCAAAGTTGGACCCCTGTAGCTAGTTGTTTTGTTTTATGCTTGCTTGTTTGTTTGTTTGTTTGTGATTGGTTTTCTTTGTTTTTCTTGTGTAATCAATTTTTTAAAACAATATTTGTTTTATCTTTTCTTTTTGTTTGAAATATGTCTCAAAGGTTTTCTTTTTATTTTCCTTTTTGTGTGGATTTGTTCATTTTTGTTTCTCCTTTTTTCTTTTTTTTTTTTCCTTTTTCTTTTCTTTCTTCTTTTTTTTTTCTTTTTTTTTTTCCATTTCCTGTATCATTTTCATGTTTTTTTTGTTTTTCCATACAAGACAGACAACAAACCCCCCAAAAAAAAACAATTACAGGATACGAACAAACAGACCATAAAAAAAAAACCATTTTTATCATTCAGTATTAAAATTAAAAGATTTAAAAAACTATAGGGGCAATTTATAAATGGTAATACTCACGTGTTGTTTTATAAAAAACGACATCGCTTAAGAAACCGAATAGGCCTTGATAAAAAAAATATTTTTTTCAAATTGTAAATAAATGTTATTGCAAAATTTTAAATAGTAATAGTTTTAAAAGAAGATAAAAAGAAAGAAAGAGAGAAGGAGAGAGAGGGAGAGAGAGAAGAGAGAAGAGAGAAGAGAGAAGAGGAGGGGGGGGGATAAAAAAAAATAATAATAAAAAATAATAAAATATGGAATTTTTAAAAGCGGAATCTTGAAAAATACAAACAAATCGAAGCGCTTGCACCAACATTTACAGGCACAAACCCCCTTTAAAAATAATGAAAAAAATTTTAAAACCATCCGCGCACGCATCACGCCCACACAAAACCAAAAACACACACCACACCAAAAACACCACCACACACACAACACACTCGGGAAAAACACTTAGAAGGGGGAAAGATCGTTAAAATTTGGGACAGCTATTTGGGGGGGAAAATCTCAGGTGGAAAAAGTGTGTTTTGAGGCGGATTGAAGGTACAAATAAAGGCTTTTGTCGAAATAAAGAGGGGGGGTAGTCCAGGGGGATAGACCAAAACAAGAAAGAAGACGGCCAACAGTGGGTTTGTTTAATCTGGGGGTTTGAAAGCACCAAGTATCTGCGGCTGAACGAAGGGGAAAGGGAGGGTGTACAATAAGACAGTTTCGAGTTTAAGGTGGTGCAGATTTCTGGGACATTTTAAACAGAGGGGATTAATTTTTAAACCCAGTCTTTTTGGGGAAGGCAGCCAGTGAAGAGATCGCAGAAGAGGAGTGATGTGTTCAGATTTTTCTTTCTTAGGACCAAATCAGCTGCAGAGCTTTGTATGCGTGAAGAGAGTGGATAGATGATGCTGGTGGGCCAGCCAAAGGAGCATTACAGTAGTCTAAACGTGAAAGAATGAGAGATGTGACAAGCTTGGAAGTTGCATCAGGGGACATATACTTGCGAATTGCGCTTGCCCGTAATTGATAGTAGCAAGACTGGCAGGTCTGGGTGATGAATATTTTCATAGAGAGTGTGTTGTCAAGAATTACTCCTAAATACTTCGCAGAGTTGGACAAAGGAACTGAAGTATTGCCGATTTCTATTGAAGTTTTTGCGATAGAGGAAAGTTTATGTTGGGTCCCTATAAGCATGGCTTCGGTTTTATCGGCATTAAGTTGTAACGTGTTCTGAGTCATCCAGTTTTGAATGTCTTGAAGGCAGTAGGACATATTTGTCAGAAGGGAAGGCACGTTTTCAACAGTATCACTGCACTGAAGCTGAGTATCATCGGCATAGAAATGATGATCAATATGGTGGTTTTTATTTATGTAGAGTGGAGCAGTGTAGAGAGTAAAGAGAACGGGGCCCAGGACTGATCCCTGCGGGACCCACTTTCCCATTTTGACAGGTTTTGATTGGATTTTGTTTACAATAACTTTCGGGAAAACCTGTCTGTGAGTAAAGAAGTAAACCAGGTGAGGGGTGTGCCGTTAATACCAAACGTATTTTGGAGGCGAGAAAGAAGAATTGAGTGATCTATGGTATCAAAGGCTGCAGATAAGTCAAGAAGAGTGAGGAGGGAGATTTTTCCCGCATCAGAAGCAAGTAGAAGTGTATGCAAAGTGTGGACTAGGTTGGTTTCGGTGCTGTGGTTTGGGCGATAGGCAGATTGAAAAGTGGGAAGGAGATCATTGGAATGAAGGTGACTGTTGAGCTGATTGAGAACGACTTTTTCTAGTACTTTAGAGACAAAGGGTAAGTTTGAGATAGGCCTATAATTCTTCAGAATGTTGGGATCGAGGTCGTGCTTTTTCAGTAGAGGTGTGACTAATGCTGGGTTTTTAAAATTTATGGAAAATTTTCCCGACACAAGAGAGAGTTTTACATTTTAGTGATAATAGGTACAAGTTGTGAAGGCATTGTGAGAAAACAGGGGCAGGTATGGATCAAGGTCGCATGTTTTATAGTCATTTCCCTTTAGAATTGTCATATTTCTTTTTCACTTGTGGGAAAGGAAGGAAAAGAGAGAGTGCCAATGAACTGGGGATCAGGAGGCGCAGGCTGGAATTGAGTCTGATCCAGTCTGGAGCGTATGTTTCGAACTTTGTCTGAGAAGAAGGCAGAAAATATGGATGGAAGTTCAGACAGGCTGTGGGTGTTAGGCAGAGGAGTTGTTTCTGTAGATCCAAGGAGATTTGAGGTGAGGAAAAAAGATATTTTATGGATGTAGCACAGAGAATTTGGGAAGAGTAGTAGTCTGTCTTTGCTGAAGGGATTAAGAGTTTAACTTTGTTAAACACACACGCGCACACGCTCACACACACACACACACACACACACAGGTAGCATTGTTTCTAACAGATGCAAGGACATATAAAACTGAGACACTCTCAGATGAATATCTTTCACCTTTAATACAGATACCATCAATGCGGATATTGAAAACACATTGTGCAACCCACATGCAGTTTCCTCTCACAAAATCAAACAAAGGAAAACAATCTCCCCTTCCCCTCTCCACATCTTTGATGAGAAAGATTCCTTGTGTGCCATCATAAATAAAAGATAGAAAGAGAAAGAAAAAGAGAAAGAGAATGAGAGAGAGAGGGAGAGAGAGAGAGAGAGAGAGAGAGAGAGAGAGAGAGAGAGAGAGAGAGAG
Organism: Rapana venosa; assembly: GCA_028751875.1. NCBI lineage: Eukaryota > Metazoa > Mollusca > Gastropoda > Neogastropoda > Muricidae > Rapana > Rapana venosa. The sequence continues at coordinate 65,753,470 of CM054146.1, read as the reverse complement.
AGAGAGAGAGAGAGAGAGAGAGAGAGAGAGAGAGAGAGAGAGAGCTGTAAACCTGGCTAGCAAGCTGGTGTGCTTCTCTGTCTTTTTGTTGATGGTGACTTGTTACTATTTATTTTTGCCTTTAGAAAAAAAAATGTAAACACTACTATTGGCATGGAAGTGGGTGTGGTTTTGCTCTGTAAGGTGAACCCTTTAGTTATTGTTTTGTTTGTTTTGTCTGCGTTTTCTGATTGATTTTTTACATGCTTTTTGGTCTTTTCTTTTCATTTCTAGGTGTTTTTCTCTAACTTTTTTGTTTCTGCTTTTTTTCCCTCTTTTTTAAAAAATCATTTCATCCCATTGTGTTATCTCCTTTCTTTTTTATTGTGTGCCCTTCTGTGTTTTTTTTCCGCTTTTTCTTCCTTGATTTTATCAGATTCCATAATATGTTTCTATTTCTTCATGGTACAGGAAAGCAAATTTACTAAAGAAACCAATATTAATCAAATTACAGAGCAAACAGACCATAGATGAACCACTTTTCATCATCAGTAAAATGAGTCAAGTATAATGTGTAATGGTATAATATATTTACTTTTAGTGTGCTGTTTGGCTATAAACAGACACCTCTACAAGATATAAACCAAGAAGCTGAATTGATATCAGATTAAGAAAACATATTTTCAAGCTAGTAAAATAGATGTAGTTATTCCAATGTTTTAAGTAGTAATAGTTCAAACAGCAAAGAGAGAGGAGTTTGAGATAGAGACAAATAGATACAGAGACAGAGACAGACAAATAGATACAGAGACAGAGACAGACACATCTAGTTTTCAACAGATGCAAGGACATATATCCCCAGGCCACTATCAAAGAAATATCTTTCTTCTTGAATACGATGCCATCAAGGCGGACATTGAAACCACATTGTGCCCCAACATGCACTTTCCTTAACCCCCGCCCCCCCCCCCAAAAAAAAAATAAATAAATAAATAAAAAATAAATCATCCCTTCTCCTTCCCTCCTCCCCTACATCCTTCATGAGAAAGACTCCTTGTGTGCCATCATCAATACATGCCCTGTAAACCTTGCAGGCAAGCTGGTGTGGTCCTGTGTCTTTTTTGTTGCTTGTTTATTTGGTTGCTATTTTTCAGATAAAGACCACACACAAAAATGGACACTACTGTTGCCATGGCAGGGGGCGTGGTTTGGCTCTGTAAGGAAGGGAAGAGGTGGAGTGGGCGTTATGGGAAATAGGCTACAGGCAAGATGTGACCTCAATAGTTTTTTGCGTTTGTTGTCTTCTTTTGTTTGATTGGTAGCTAGTTACCATAATTGTCTCTCTCTCTCTCTCTCTCTCTCTCTCTCTCTCTCTCTCTCTCTCTCTCTCTCTCTCTCCCTCCCTCTCTCTCTCTCTCTCTCTCTCTCTCTCTCTCTTCGATTTTTTTCCCTTATTTTTTAATGTTTGTTCTTTTTCGTCTTTTTTGTTTATCTTTCTCGTCTGTTATACTGTCATTTTTTTTTTGGTTTGTCATTGTTCTTTTGTTTTCCTTCTTGTCTGTCTTGTTTTTTTCTTTCTTTCTTTTCTTTCTTTTTTTTAAATAATTTATTCTTTCTTTCTTTCTTTTCTTTTTTCTGAAATTCCCATAGCGCTTGCTTTAATTTGTTTCTGGATATTTATTATTATTATTAGTTTGGCTTTGTATGTATGTATATATATACATATATATGTATATATATATATATATATTTTTATATATATATATATATATATATATATATATATATATATATATATATATATATACAAGATAGCATACAAGATAATATTCATAACAAGCAATCACTACACATTGAAGTATTAAAAGCCCTAAGAAATACTATAGCAGCCCCTCCAGCATGAAATGGGAAATGGCTTCAGCAATTGCAGTTACGTATAATTATCTTTGATGATAATCAAATGGCACACTCTGAACGTTCCTATTTTTGAACTCGTATCAGTTTCGTTCTTCAGATTTCCATGTCCTCAACATACAGGGCAAAGACACCAACAATAAAGTACAAATAATAATAATAATAATAATAATAATAATATAAATAATAATAATAATAATAAATGTATAATAATAATAATAATAATAACAATAATATTGATTATAATAATAATTATTCTTATTCTTATTACTATTACTATTATTATCATCACCATCATCATGCTCACAAAAATGATAATAATAATAATGATAATAATGATGATGATGATGATGATGATGATGATACCGAGAAAACAAATAATTATTATGTGAATCAATTGCCACCATTCAGTTCTATACTTAGTAAGATGTATTGAATATACGTGCAATTATACATAACTGTTGATGTGATTGGTTTTCATAACAACAGACTCTGCTACACGATACAGACTAAGAATGGAAGAAGTTTCAGATAAAATAAAATGTCGAAAATTGACAAAATCTTTATACCGTTTTTGTAATGCTTAATGAAATAACAGTTCAAATCAGAGTGAGGGATAGAGAAAGAGAGACAGACAAAGAGAGGTAGTGAGTGAGATATATATATATATATATATATATATATATATATATATATATATATAGAGAGAGAGAGAGAGAGAGAGAGAGAGAGAGAGAGAGAGAGAGAGAGAGAGAGAGAGAGAGAGTCAAAGTCAAAGTCAAAGTCAAACTTTTATTTTCAGATGGTACATTGAATAAGCAGTGCATTTGCTTTTTTTTATCAAGCCATCTATCTAAAGAAAGAAAAATAAAGCGAGAAAAAAAGATAATGTATATGCAGACATAGAATAAAAATCCTAATCTATGGTAAACTATACAAATCAAACAAAAAACCCAATAACATATGCATATGTGGAATTAAAACAAAACAAAAAACCCAGAAAAATATGAGACCATACAATTCAAATAATTCAAAAATCTTGAAAAAAATATCCGTCATAACACAAACAAACAAGCAACAACAAAAAACCAAACCAAAACAAACAAAGAAGACAAAACAGAATAAAAATAAAAAACCCACACCAACTGCTTCCCTCCCTCCCCCCCTCACACACACATGTACACACAAACCTTCAACCATACAAACAACTGAATAAAACAACAACAAAAGGATGAATCAACAAGAACAACCACAACAAGGAAATAAACAATCAAAAAACACAAATATACATACACAACAACAACAGCGACAATAACTAACATAGGACAAGAATAACAGCAAAGACAAATGAAGAACAATATAGAACTAAACAAAAGACGAGAAAAAGAGTCCAAAATATCCCCTCCCCTCCCCAAGAAAACTACCCTAAACCCAAAACAAACAAAAGGCAAAATAAACCAGAACCCCACCCCCACCACTACCAACAATAACAACAACAACAACCAAATGGATATAAACAGAGAAAACTGATGTATTATTTAAACACTTACATACACATACACATACACATCCTCACCCATATCCCCTTCACCACATAATATACTCATATAGAAGAAAAACAAGAATAACCAACAGCTATTGGATTCAGAGCAAAGAAGTATAACAAAGACATCCATTCCCTCCCTTTCCCCGGGTCATATACACACATGTACATGTGCTTTTTGGTTTGAGGCAGTGTGTGTGTGTGTGTGTGTGTGTGTGTGTGTGTGTGTGTGTGTGTGTGTGTGTGTGTGTGTGTGTGTGTGTTGTTGTTGTTGTTGTTGTTGTTGTTGTTGTTGTTCTTCAATTTAACGTTTGTTCACTCGAAGTGATATTAGAGGAGGGAAATAGAAAGTATAGTGGAAGTTAAAGAAGGGAGAAGAAGGAGTGGAAGGAGAAAAGGTTAAGAAATAACATCAGTGTTGGTATTTTTGTGAGGAAAAAACACACAAAACCTAGAAAAGTAATGAAAATACTTTTAAACAGGAGCAAAATAAAAACTCAGCAATGTGGAAACATGAAATAACAATAATGTAACTACAATAAATATTCAAGTGGACTATGCAATAAACATCTGGCAATGGCAAAGGCTAGCTTTGAATTTTCAAATACTTTTTTCCAGAGACTGTTCAGAAAATGTAGGTAAAAAAGGGCACTCAAATATGATATGAGTATTGGAAATATGATCCTCACATAGACATCTAGCATGTTTACAACATTTTGTAAACAATGCATTTAACTTCATTCTAAAATATAGTGAATTAACCCTTCTTACTGTTATAAAACGCGAATCTATTTGAGAAGGAGCCATATAACAAGAAATATGGGCAGTGGTCAGACAACTTTTTAAATATCGTTCCTTGAATTGATCAGATTCTTTGAATTTACCCCACGAAGTTTGTTTTAATATACGGTATCCTTCCTGTATAGATAAGGGAACATCCAGTTCTATCGATTCCATATCATGTCTTGCCCCCTTTTTTGCAGCTCTGTCAGCCAACTCATTTGAAAAAATTCCAACATGAGAAGGAACCCAACAGAAAGAAACAGGAATACCTCTTAAACTTAGGAGGTGTATGACATATTAATTTCAAAAATAGTTTTGGAGATCTTCTTGAAGTTTGGGGATTTTATAGCATACAATTCTGTGTGTGTGTGTGTGTGTGTGTGTGTGTGTGTGTGTGTGTGTGTGTGTGTGTGTGTGTGTGTGTGTGTGTGTGTGTGTGTGTGTGTGTGTGTGTGTTGTTGTTGTTGACTTCAATTTTACGTCTGTTCACTTTTAGTGATATTAGACGCCCCCCCTCCCCCCCCCCAAAAAAAAACAAGAAAAAAAATACAAACAAAAAAACCGGGAGATGTGGATGTGGTTTAAAAAAATATATAATAATAATAATCTCGAAAACTTGGCAATGCAACAGGAATTTAAAAAACAAAACAAAAAACCAACAAGTCATTAACGTTAATGTAACTATAACAAATGTCCTATGGGACTGTAACAAAGACCTTTCACAATTTCAAATGCCAATTTTAAATTACTGAATATGCTGGTGAGGGATTTTTCAGAAAAATGGGGCATGAAAGGTTTTACACTCTGGCAGTCAAAAAGTAAATGAGTATTAGTGATATTCTCACCACACAGGCATTTACCATTTTTGCTGAATTTGGTTATCAATGCATTTAGTTTCATTCTATAGAATAAAGTATTAATTCTCCTTGACGTAAAAACAGTTGTACTGACTTCTGAATGGTTCCCCACTGTTAGATTATGGGTATTGATTGCAGTTCTAGTTAAAAGTCTCTCATTTTGCTGATTACTATCAGTGACCTTTCTCCATGATTTTTGTTCTAGTAAGCTATACCCTTCTTGTAAGGATAAAGGCACATGCAATTCTATTGCATCCCGTCCATGTTTTGCACCCTTTTTGGCAGCTCTATCCGCCCACTCATTTGGAAAGAACCCAGTGTGTGAAGGCACCCAACAAAAATTCACACTTATGCCCTTTAAGATTAAGAGATGTATGACATGCTTAATCTCTAATATGATTTTCGAAGTTTTCTTGTAACATGGCGATTTTAAAGCATACAATGCCGATTTAGAATCAACGCAAAGAAGAATTTGAAATATACCCAACGGCAAATCAAAGATATAAGTAAGACCCATTAGTATTGCTACAAGTTCTGCTGTAAATATCGGAGTGATGTTTACCAATATAATATGATTTTTCAATTTTTAACGCTGGTATAACAAAAGCAGAACCTGTTTCTTGATTATCTAGGCGTGATCCATCTGTATAAATTTGTAAATGGTCAACATATTTATGATGGATGTGGGATCGGACAGCAGCAACCATTATATTCTGGTTGTCAGTCTTGTTTTCATTAGACACCTCTATATCAAAGTGTGCTTTATTCATCTCCCATGATGGGCAAGTTAAGTTTGCTTTTCGTGTGTCCTTGCTGTGTTGATTGACTTCAGAGTTTTCTACCAGATCAGACACATATGTACTTATGGGCATTAAAGAGGATATATATTTCGCTCTTTTAGGAAAATTAAACTCAGATTTCACGTCTATTTCTTCTGAAATAAAGTTTTCTGTCGTTTTGTTTCTAAGCAAATATTTAGCACAGGCCAGTTGACGGTAATCATCTAAAGGCAATATGCCGACTTCGTTATATGTTCCCAGGGCTGAGGCGTGATAAGGCCACACAAGAGCCAGTCTGTATGCTTTGCAGTCTATACTTTGTGTGTGTGTGTGTGTGTGTGTGTGTGTGTGTGTGTGTGTGTGTGTGTGTGTGTGTGTGTGTGTGTGTGTGTGTGTGTGTGTGTGTGTGTGTGTATGTTTCATACTTTGTTAATCTTTTTCCATCTAATTATCGCTATACCTGTTGTCTTGCTCTTACTCAAATAGGCAACCGTGCATCTTCCTATCTGTTTTCTTCTCTTCCTCTCTCCTCCTCCTTGTATGGGCACGCGCGCGCGTATGTGTGTGTGTTTGTGCGAGTGTGTGTGTGCGCGTGCAGGCGCGCGCACGTGAGCGTGTGTATGTCTTTATGTGTGTTCCTGCGCAGTCACTCTGAGTTGCAATCCTGGCCTACAGCATGACTGTGATGGTCACCTGCTTTCTTCCTGTCCTTCCCCATTCCAATAATGCACTACCCCCCCCCCCCCACCCCTCCCCTCCACTGGTCACCTCTCTTGCCCACTCTCATTACTTGTCCATCTGGCATCTCTGGCTTCTGATGTTAATTACAATGTGGGTTCCAGCTCCATCGGGGTGTAGTATAATTGTGGGCTGCACGGGGAGAAAGCAGACTACACCAGAAGACGGGTTGAAATGGAGAGTAATGGTAAACAACAAGCGGCTGTCTTGCTCTGTGACCAAGGAAAGTCCTGCCAGCTTCTGTTATGGGGACACTGTGCATGGCGCTATGCATTATAATTTTGTTTATGGCAGGTTTTTGTTCCTGAAGTTAGAGTTGCCCTCCTGTGCTACGTTTTTGTTATTATTATCATGTGATCTTGACCCCATACCTGCTTCTCTTTTTGCACAGTGCCTGCCACAACTTATTCCGACTATTACGAATATAGTAAACTTATCTCTTGTCTCTGGAAATGTTCCTTCAGCTCTAAAAACTGCCATAGTCACACCTCTACTTAAAAAGCATGACCTTGACCCCAACATTCTGAAGAACTATAGACCTGTTTCCAACCTACCGTTTATCTCTGAAGTCTTTGAAAAAGTAGTTCTAAAACAGCTCAACAACCACCTTCTCTCCAACAGTCTCCTTCCTGCGTTTCAGTCTGCCTATCGTGTCAACCACAGCACTGAAACTACCCTTGCCCACACCTTAAACACACTTCTACTCGCTTCTGACTCAGGGAAAATCTCTCTTCTTACTCTACTCGACTTATCTGCAGCCTTTGACACTATTGACCACTCTATTCTTCTCTCCCGTCTTCAAAAAACATTTTTTCTTACTGGTACAGCCCTTACCTGGTTTAGTTCATACCTTACTGACCGATTCCAGACAGTCACAGTAAACAAGATTCAGTCAGCACCTGCAAGATTGGAAGGTGGAGTTCCACAGGGATCTGTTCTGGGCCCTGTTCTTTTCACCCTCTACACTGCTCCACTATCACATATAATTAACCGCTATCAGATCAACCATCATTTTCATGCAGATGACTCTCAGATTCTAAGCAGCGACACACCTGAAAATCTGCCTTCTCTCTTTACACTGCTTTCAAGATATCCAAAATTGATGATACAGAACAAATTACAGCTAAATGCAGATAAAACAGAAACCATGCTTGTAGGGACCAAACACAAACTCTCTTCCATCACAACAGCTTCAATACAACTTGGCAATGCATCAGTCGCTTTATCCACTGCTGTGAAGTATCTAGGGGTCATTATGGACAACACACTCTCTATGCAAAAATTCATCACTCAGACCTGCCAGTTCTGCTATTATCAATTACGGCGTATTAGTGCAATTCGAAAGTACCTGTCTACAGATGCAACATCCAAACTTGTTGCATCTCTCATTCTTTCACGTCTGGACTATTGCAACTCTCTGTTGGCTGGTCTGCCAGCATCATCAATCCAATCCCTTCAACGTATTCAAAACTGTGCAGCTCGTATAATCCTCAGAAAGAAAAAATCTGAGCATATTACCCCTCTCTTGCAATCTCTCCACTGGCTGCCTGTGCCACAGAGAGTAAACTATAAGATCAGTACCCTCTGTTACAAATGTCTCCACAAAACAGCACCTGCCTACCTCTGTAAATGTCTTCACTTGTACACTCCTTCTCGTTCTCTCCGCTCTCATGCAGATACCTTGTCCTTACGAATACCTAGATTCAACCAATCCACCATCGTCCGTCGCTCTTTCTCTATTTCTGGTCCATTGATGTGGAATGATCTCCCTCTCTCTCTCCGCCAAAAGCCTTCTTATGACACTTTTAAATCCAGTCTCAAGACATATTTATTTCAAACCTAAGATTTTCCTCTCCTGCCTCATCTCATAGTTTTTCCCTGCCTTCAACAGCCAAGATTCTATTGCCCTGCCAGGGTGTGTGACCTCTGTGTGTGTGTGTGTGTGTGTGTGTGTGTGTGTGTGTGTGTGTGTGTGTGTGTGTGTGTGTGTGTGTGTGTGTGTGTGTGTGCGCGCGTGTGTGTGTGCGTGTGTGCACATTTGGACTTGATGGAACTATTGCTTGTCACTGGTTGTATGACTGTGTAAGAATGATTTGAGTGCAAGCGCTTTGATTTCTCTCTACAAGATATAGCGCTATATAAATTCCATTTATTTTATTTTTATCATTATTATTATTATTATTATCATTATTGATTGCCAACAGGTTACATACTTTTAGAGTAATGAAACACGTTGTGTAAAATATGCAGCTGTATTATTCACATCAGTTTTTAGTATGGATGTGTGCTCTTTATTTGTTATTTCTTAATAATATTTTAATCTGCTTTAGATCTGAGCTATATCTCCTATAATTGTCTGCTATGATCAAATTACACTGCAGGAAAGACATAAGATATACACTGTTACTCTGACGGTGTTTAGACAGCCAACCCACTCCACTGTTGATTTTGCGTTATATAAATAGCTTGTGTCTTGGAGCAACACTATTTGACCAATAGGGCGTTGCCAAAAACGCGCTACTCACATTATGATATATTTTTATATCATTTCAAGAGGCAGTGTATCGATTTTAATATATCTACGTTATGCTTAACAAAAACATTTTTTCAACAAAAGGCCAAAACATGAAAAAACCACAAAAATTCAGCTTCAATTACTAGTTTTGCAATGTTTTCTATGATGCAATCGCATTTGTTTGGTTTTTTCTACCAGTTTTACCCTCAAACGTGCTCAAACTATATACCTGAAGCTATTTACTTTGAAACTACTAGAGTTTTGTTCTCTTTCTGAAGCTCCATCTGTCACTGGTAGTTCTCTGTTCTAGACTGGTGATGGCTTGTCCTTCTTCGTCCCTCCTTCCTAACCCCCACGCCCACAGTCATCTCCTTCCCTGTCCTGCTTGCCTCCCCTACCAGCATCTGCCAGCAGCCAGCTTCTCCTGGTAATTACAGTGTCAATACCACCTCAGTCCAGGGGGGAGTATAAGAGGACAGGCGTGAAGGCCAGTGGTGGTAGATGGCAGGTTAGCAGGAAACAAAATTAATAATGAAAACAAATAAAAGAACCAAACAAAAAAAATAGCCAGAAACGTAGATCTGGTATCTTTTCCTCTAAAAATAGAAAGCCTGAGAGAGTTTGGAAATGGTCGATTGTTTCTATTGTGACAAACTACACATCAATTTTAAGCATGGCTCTTTTCCTTCCCTGAGGTTTTGACTTTTTCTTGGTCTGTTTATCTGTGTGTCGTCTTTAAAAACGTTTAATAGCTGGTGAAATAACTTGAGTTGGAAAAAATACACCATCTACACAAGAACATAATTTCAAACTTGATGAAAACAATTATTCATCAAAATATCTTCTCCATATTTAATCTGAGCTTTTTCTTTTGTTAACACTGGTTATGAAAACAAGCAAAGTGGGAATGGAAAAAAAATAAGCCATTATTCTGACAGTGTTTACACAGTCACCACGCTAATGTCTGATTCCCATTCTGGCTGTTGTACTGTCAGCACCAATAGTCTGTGACACTGCTATCACTGACAGCAACATGTAGCACCCTTTACTGTGCTTCCTGGTGTGTCTCTCTGGGCAAATGAGTTTGTTTTTCTCTCTGTGGTTTTATCCAGATAACTAGGCAATATATTCAAAGATTTAAGCAGCGGGGAAATAAGAAAACAAGCAAACTGCTCATAACCCCCAAAACAAAGATTACTTGAAGCAAAGACAAAGTGTATCATATGCATTTTTATTTGATTTGTTCTATTGATCAGTCATGATTCTAAGACACTACCTTACACCGAAGGTGACATCAAACCCTTAACTGACAGCCACATGCTTTCCATTTCTTCCCTTTCTTTTTCAATGTTGATATGGATACCCTCACCCTCTTGCCTACTTTCATTACCTGTCTGACTGGCATCTCCCGGCTTCTGATGTTAATTACCGTGTCCATCAGGAGTACTTGTAGCAGACTGTCTGACAGGGGAGACAGGATAAGCAACAGGCTGGTGCCTTGTGCTCTGACACCTGACAGTCCTTCTTCTCTGAGGAGATCCTGAGGTGTCCACAGAACTTTCGTTACAGCATCAATTTGTATTTTAATCCCTTTGGTTTGAGATATTCGCATGTTTAAATGTGTACTAACATATAATCATATAAGGCGCATAGGACTGACATTGGAGGTTCTCTATGGTTATTGTCTAAAGTGTGTTGAATGCCTGTTGGACATTTTCTCATAAAAAAGCTGCACTATGAGTCATTATAATTATTTTATTTTATCAAAAAACACAGATTCACTTTTTGAATAGTATTTACTATAAACATTTATTCTGTATCACATATAAACTCTCCTCCTGTCTGACTAGCCATCTGTCATTGCGAAATCGTGCTGTAGGGAAGATTGAGGCCATAGACTGTCAGGCCGAGGTTGTTTACACAGCCAACATACTGCTCTGTCATTTCACGTTGATGGAATAGCGGGTATTCTGGGAAAACTGTCTGAAACAATACATATATTCACACCGATGTACTACATACGTTTCCATTACTGTATGGCGTGTCCAGGAAACAGCGAGTTTGCTTTTGTTGAAATATTGTTTTTAACTAAAGCAGATATTCCATCAAGATAAAAACAACAACAACAGAAAAGCTAACAAAGGAAAAGCAATTCTAATGCAAGTTGTCACATCATTGTCTTTGATGCAGCCACAATTCTCACTGCCATATTTGCCTCGCGCTTTGTCAAACATAAACATTTAACACATTCACTACGACAGTATCAGGTCTGTTATAACTCTGAACATCGATCTGATACTGGAATGTTTTCAGTTCTAGAGCTGGTGGTCAGGTGTCTTCATTCCTTCCCTCCTTCCTAATCCCTACCTCCACAAGACATTTCTCCGCTAATCCCTGTCTTCTCTCCAAGATCTGCCAGCTTCTCATGGTAATTACGGTGTCAATACCACCATTGACTGAGGTCTTAAACGGACGGGCTGGAAGGCAAGACAGCAGGTTAACAGCTAAAAAAATGCATAAAAAGAACTCGAACAACAAGAGTGCTTGCAATGGTAAACGTGAAAAGGGTATCTGTATACCTGCAAAAGAAAACCAGCCAAGGTTTTGCTTGGTGATGCTTGGTTGTTTGCTGTTGTTGTTTTTGGCAATCTCTAAATCATTTATAAACATGGCAGACTTATCTCTTTAAAACGATTTCTTTATCTCATCTCATTTTCTCTCCTGCCCATTTCCAGCTTCAAGAATACTTTGGAGAAATCAATATGACATTGTCTCTAAAAATAACCACACACTTGTTAAACTATGCATAGCAGTAAACAGCTTTAATATTTTGGTAAAATGATTTTATGCATAAAAATATCATATTCCATACCTTACACGAGTTGTGTAGTTTCATACTATTAGCTATGATAGATAAAGCAATGCGGGGACTACAAGCATGGACCGTCACTCACACAGTGTTGACAAAAGTCAGCAGGTCATAGTATGACTGACATTCAGGGGCTGGTTGTTCTACCAGCAACAACAGTCTGTGACAATACAATCACTGACAGCAACATGTAGCGCCCTTCAATCTGCCGTCCATCGTGTCTCTGGGGGCAATTGTTTCTGTTTTTTCTTCTTGTTTTCCAGAAAAACAGGTACGATAGTCACACTTTGTGGATAGGGAGAATAAGTAGAGAATAAAAGAAACGTACCTCACACCAGGAAAAAAATCCACTGTGGATCTACTTTAGTGTGCAATTGAAATGACAAACCATTACAATTACTTTTAAGAATAATCTAACACATTGCCTGAATGAGAGGAAAGGAGGGACAGCCTCAATATGCTGGCCCCTAGAGAAGTGAGGTATATGACGCCTCGCTCCCCTATGACCATATAGGTTATGGTACACCTTTACCTTTATTAACACATTACCACAAGAAGAGGAGGAAGCTGGTCGCAGAATATTCAGTGGTGCCCCAACAATCGATTACGATACAAGATAATGTGAAAGTGAAGAAGGTGGTGAAACATGTCAAAAACTCTACTATAATATACATGCCAGCTGACTTTGCCAAAACAATATCAAGATTGGTTTTCCAGACATGCATTAGGAACATTGAATCGCTGTACAATTTAGTTTCGTTCTTTGGCTAGACCTCCCAGGTTTACCAATGGTGGATTTTTGCGTTTACTACCAATTTTGTTCACCATGGAGGTAGCCGCTTTCCGACTTCGGAGGTCTTTGCTAGGCATGTTAACGTTTTCCTATCCTTCTCAACGCTGACATGAGTTACATAATTGTTAACGTGCATATTTGATAGTCTGCACGTGTATATACACGAATGAAACTAAGGCACTGGCAGGTCTCTATCTTAAGTTAACTTGGGAGATCGCAAACATTTCGACATCACGGCTCAGGTTTGAACCCACAACTTCAAGGACCCATGGTACTGAAGTGAACCGGTCTGAACCACTCGGCCATTGCGTCGCTCACGTTCCCTGTATAGTGTATGTGCTTTTCTCGCTGTGCTGTACGCTGTAAAGAAATGAACACGGTGGAGAAGACAGAAGCCACGAGCTGTCTCTGTGGTAGAGCTTACACAGTCAACACACCACCTGCTCTGCCATACCAGGTTGTGTAAAGGACTGGTCTCTTGTGACAACAGTGTGTGACAGCAACAGCATGGACAATAACATGCCGCATTACTCATGTCAGCATACGTTCTGCTGTGCCTCTTTAACAATTATATCCATGTTGCTTTTTTATTTCCCTGCATATAATTTTTACATGCGCAGACACTTTCGTCTAGAGGGAGCAAAGAAAAAAAATGGTAACAGTTTCTGTATGGCCAGCATTGTCTATAATGTTGTGGTAAGGCCGCTTACCAAATTTGCCTTCAAGCTTTCTCACAGTGTCAGCCATTCCCTCCAACAACAATGAATTAAGTTACTCTCTGTGATAGTTAATATGGAAGTAAGTAAGTCAGTAAGTAAGTAAGTGTGTTTGTGTGTGAGTGCGTGTGCGTTTGTGTTTGTTTATCTTTTTCTTTCAAAGATTATGCAAGCTAGAATCATATCTTTTTTTAACTTCAAGTCCCTCTATGTTGCAGTTTTTTTAATGTTGTCATTCGTTCACACTAGCACACAATTGCCTAGTCTTTTCCCAAAAAATGGAACACCCTGGGTTTAAAATGTGGGGTGTTTGTGCGTGTATATGCGTGCGTGCATGCGGGCGAGAGTGTATGTGATTGGCGCCCGCGCGCGCACGCGCGCGAGTGTGTGTGTGTGTGTGCGTTTGTGTGTGTGCGTGCGTACGTGCGTACATGCGGACGTGTGTGTGTGCATGCGTGTGTGAACGTGTGTGTTGGTCTTATAAAAAATATATATTGCTTACAGGATATGTATTTCTCCTGTTATTCAAATAGAGAACATAATGATATTGGTAGAGTAAACAGCATCAACGCTCTCCTTCAATGCTGAAGTTCCAACTCACACTAGCAAGTTGTTGTTTTTCTTTCTCTCCAGATACGGGGCACAGCTGCCTTGTCTTCACCCTGGTCCCTGCACTCACACAATGCCTCTCCTCCCATCACTGTCTTCCTCCAGACCAGCATCTGCCACAAGCTAGCTTCTCCTGGCAATTACTGTGTCAATACCACCTCAGTCAGTGGGTAGGTTAAAAAGACAGGCCTCAAGGCAAGGGTGGTGATAGGCGACAGGGTAAAAATGTATATTGAAAAAGAACAGCAACAAACAGCAAGTGTGTGTCAATACCACCTCAGTCAGTGGGTAGTTTAAGAAGGCAGGCCTCAAGGCAAGGGTAGTGATAGGTGACAGGGTAAACATGTATATACAAAGCAAAAACAACAAAGAACAAGTTGACTTGACTTATGCCTCTGGATTCCCTGGGGAACAAAGAACCGAACAACAGCCCTCCGACAAAATCGCCTCTGGGAGATCTTCTTCAGGGCCCGC
>CM054146.1:65690984-65738401 GCA_028751875.1 Rapana venosa | reverse complement strand
TCTGCCCGCCCTGTTTCTGCACATCTTGTTGCGCCCCCCCCCCTTCCCCTCCCCTTTCCCACTCTCTCTCTCTCTCCCACTCTTTCGTTGTGCTTGTTTATAAAGTATCTCCATATGCAGAGGTGAACCAAACTTGCTGAAAGCATAGAAGAGACCAAATCAAAGAAGGAAGGAAACAACGGAAAGAAGCAAGGACAGGAGAACGCAAGAGAGTAAGGAATGAAGCAATATAAGAATAAAGAAAGAAATGCAGCAAATAAAATACCTAAACAACAAAAAAAACCAGAAAAAAACACAAAGAATCAAACTGGAAGCCTGGAGCTATCAAACAAACATAACAAACAGCGGAACTGACAACAGGTAATTGAGGTAATAAACAAGTAACGAATCAAAAATGCGAACTAACAACAAACTGAAGACTTCCATCATTGCCTTGACTTCTTCTTTGTCCTACGATCCTCACAAAGTACACTAGGTTAATTTGTTTGCAAACGCTTTGCTTGACTTTGTTGGGTTTTTTCAACTGTCTCCATCGCTGCTGTCATCAGTACGAGCTCCACGCAATGCCACCAGGGTTCAACATCTCTCTCTGTCTCTGCTCAGTTATACTACAATCTCCTGTAGCCCTCCTCCCAGACCCCTGATCTCTGTGATGTTGGCAATGTAGGATGTTGGTGGTCTGCCTCTTTTCCTTCTGCCTTCAACCTTTACTTAGAGAACTGTTGTCATTGACTTTGTCTGTGTGTTTCTTTTTGCATGTCCAACGTATCTCGGTCTGCGCTTATCAATTTCAACCGACAGTTGTCCTTCCACTTAGAATTCCTTAAAATGCTTTCAGTTTGTTATTCTGTTTGACCATTTGACTCTTAGAAATAGGCTATGGAGCCACATCTTGGCTGTGTGTTTGTTTTGTCTTGTTTAACTGTTCTGGGTGTCCAGGCTTCTGACCCCCACACCAACACAGGCCAGACCAGTGTTTGGATAATTCTAGTTTTGAGAAATGTGTATAACTATGCCTCTCTCAAGCAAACAATAATTCAGTTGAACATCATCGTTTCTGTTGGACATTGTGTTAGGATTGATCAGAAGTCCGATAATTCAGTTTTTGCAAAATGTTACTGTTAGTTTTTATTCAGGACTGTTATATCACACTTTTCTGTTATTGTTTGCATTCCCTTGTTTAGATTACTTTACCCGGTCTAAAATCACTAAATGTTAATATATGTTAAACTGAAGATATATATCATTTTGAAAGACGGAGAGACACCTACATATCTTTGGTTTTAAGTAACCGAAAATCATAGCAGAGGTACATACAGGTTTGTCTTGCAAGATGCGTGTATGTGAATTAATCATGGCTCCCAACCAGTCTTGCTCAGGGAAGATATCCCAGTTGCGTGACAACAGTGCATGTCAACACACAATACAGCTCCAATGTCTGCCTTGATTGCATCATATTGAAGATTGAAAATATTAATTATGAATATCTAAACCTTGAAATATTTATTTCTTATATGTTTTTTGTTTGGTGGTGGTGATGGCAGTGGTGATGGTGGGAGGTGCTTGTTTAATTGTTTTCTCGGTATTTCGATTTTTATGTTGACCTTTATTTGTCTAAATCACAAAATGTATATCTATATCTGTCTGTTTGTTTATCTGTTTGTGTCTCTGTTTTTCTCTCTCTTATGAGATCAGCTTGCATTACTTCGTATCTTCACCTTGCTGTCTTTGAACAAATAAACTTTTCTTTCAGGTAAATTCCACTGGTAAAATGATTTTGAGGACAGTTATGTATATAAACCAACAATCAGACGTGTAAATGAATTCTTTATAGGTGTCTGCTTGTTAATATATTTGTGGAACCAGGAGAAAGCTCGTGTTACTTCTTTAAGGGATCCGACTACAAATTCGCTAAAAAATAGAATGAAGCATCACAATTTAGAAAACACACACAGACACGCACGCACGCACCCGCAACCAAAAAAGACACAGACACACAGACACACAGACACACAGACACACAGACACACACACACACACACACACACACACACACACACAACACACACACACACAGGGGACGGGATAGTCTGGTGGTCAGAGTGATGTATTCAGGATCTGCTGACCCGGGCTCAAATCTCTTTCAAGAGGACTTTCCCTTTGGAGTTTACATCAGTGCCGACTCCACTCTCCCCGAAATTCCTTCGGATGATATTATAAACTGAGGTCCCGTGTGCAAACGCACGCAGACCATCTTGCATACATGTTAACATCCGTTCCGCTTTTTGGAAGAGTAGGCCATTGTGTGCCAGTGGGAACGGATGACAACATTTACAAAACTGCATACACACAGGCACTGGATGTTAGAAAGCACATGGATGTTCCATTATCCTTGAAATAAAAGAATTAAAATAAAATAGATAAATAACACACTCTGTGTTTTCCCGTCCGAATATTTTTTAGAGTAAAAACTCAAAACAAATACAAAAAAGAAACAAACACACGAAAACACCGGAACCCCCCACCCCCCCCACCCCCCCCCCCCCCCCCCCCCCCCCCCACCCCCCCCCCCCCCCCCCCCCTCCCCCCCCCCCCCCCCCCCCCCACCCCCCCCCCCCCCCCCCCCCCCCCCCCCCCCCCCCCCCCGCCCCCCCCCCCCCTCCCCCCCCCCCCCCCCCCCCCCCCCCCCCCCCCCCCCCCCTCCCCCCCCCCCCCCCCCCCCCCCCCCCCCCCCCCCCCCCCCCCCCCCCCCCCCCCCCCCCCCCCCCCCCCCCCCCCCCCCCCCCCCCCCCCCCCCCCCCCCCCCCCCCCCCCCTCCCCCCCCCCCCCCCCCCCCCCCCCCCCCCCCACATTCCACCCCTCGCCTCCCCTCCCCTCCCCCACCCCCCCCCCCCCCCCCCCCCCCCCCCCCCCCCCCCCCCCCCCCCCCCCCCCCCCCCCCCCCCCCCCCCCCCCCCCCCCCCCCCCCCAACAGAAACACTTTACAGAAAAGGAGACAAGTGAACAACAAACAAAGCAGAAGCATTGACAGCAAACAACACACGAAGTTGTTGTATCCTGCTAAGGACAAATAAATGTAAGGACACGTTTCCCCAAGGCTCTCTTCTCATTGAATAAACAGAACAGATGGACAGACAGGACAGGGACAGAAGACATATAGGAGTGTGCGTCTGTCCACTGGCCGCCTTTCAGCCTGTCTGCTAACTTGTCTCTCCGATGGAGCTGGAGTGACAATGTGATTCGAGTGAGAGCTAAGTTAGTGCAGGTCTGGGAGGAGTGTGATGATAATGGATGGGGGTTTGGGGGGAGTAAGAAGGAATCTGGATCCAGTCTGAAAGTTAAATAGTCTGGTCAACATGTTTTTTTTCTGTTTTTTTTGGGGTTTTTTCTTACATTTTTTCCTATTTTTGTTTGGTTGCTTTTGTGTCATATTTTCTTATTTTTCCCCCGTTACGTTCCTGCCCTACTGTTCCCAACCGTCATCTCAATGTTTCTCTGCCAAGCCAACCAGTGTTTGCTGTATTGCATGTTAGGGTCTGAAGCCTGCAGGGATCATGTCAGTGTAGCCCCGTGGGCTACCAGCCAGTCCCCCCCTTTGCATTGATGGTAAGTAACTTTGGCAGTTTCAGGGGCCCCCTTGTTTATAAAAATAACTTATTCAGGAACAGCCTACTAACCCGCCTACTGGCGACTGGTTGGTTGGGGAGCAGATTGTTTGAGACACCCTCATGGGGTGGGGAAACCCATAAACTTCCCAGCCAAACCCCCGACACAAATTCACCACAGGCACAGAAGTGTAAGAGAAACAAAAGTGAGGTCACCCTGTGACTAGCCTACTTGGGGCTAACCGGCTACATTTTTTTGGTATGAAGATCAACAGTGATAAGGATGATGTAATGGTATTGCAATGATAATGCATATTTTTTAGACTTTTTGATAAGGCTGTACTTTTCACTTTTTTTCATAATACGTTGAGGCTTCGAAAGAGCATAATTTACACAGATACCCGAAGTATTGGTCAGGTAATTTGAACGACACTGTCAAAATAACAACCATAAAGGGGAGGAGCCTGTACTCTGTGTAGTCCCTGCCTTTCCAACGAGCCTGTAGGGAACTTCCTCTGGGTATGACGTTAATGTGATTGGAACACGAGACCTCCCACAGCACTAATCACTGTACCATGGTGGCTGGTTTGGTCGAGGGGGTTGTTGTTGTCGTTGTTCCGAACTCCCTATTTAACACCCTTACCTTCATCTTCACCTACCCTGTAGTCTTGTAGACACTAGGAGCACAACTGAATATTTTGCAACCAGATTCCCCCACTCCCTTTGTACTCTGGGCCCCTCAGAAAACACACTCTGTTCGATCACCCCCTTTGGGGAATCGCGCGGGGCCATAAATCCCAAAATGAGAGAAATTTCCCGGGTATTTGGTTTTTTTATACGGGTGGCGCATCGCGTGGGGCACCTTATGACCGGCATGTGGGGTTTGTGGTGTGGTTGTGTGCAGTGTGCGTGGTGCGTGCGTTTGGGTGTGTGTTGTTGTGTGTGTTTTTGGTGTGGTGTGTAGTGACTTTTTATTTGAAGTTTTTTTAAAATGTTTTAACCAATAGAAGTATTTTTTTTATTCTTTTGGCTGGTGGTATCATCTGCCTGTCAGTATTGTAATTCCCCTTAAGGAGATTACAGGTTTTGACTTGACTTACTTAATTTTTTCCCATGAAAAAACCGTATTTTTCCTTCAAACAATATTTACCTTAAGGCACTACGGGCTGTTATGTTAGTTGAAAAGGTGAAGATAAACCCAAAAAACACTTTTTAAAGGGGGTGACAATTTTTTTTTTTATTTTTAGTCACCTAGCTTCTCAGTAACAACAAAAGCTGACTGCTGGGGAATCTGGTTAAAATGAAATCTTTATGTTTAGTGATCCGCTAAAATCATTTTTTTTTTAATGGATGGGGTTTTTAATTTTGGAACTTGCATTTTTGGTTAAAAATGGGTTTTAAATGGGAGGGGATATTTTTTTAAAATGGATTCGTTTAATTTGGAAATAAAGTCATCTGTTGTTTTCTTTCTGTGTCGTCTGTTTCATCTCTTCTCTGTCTCGTTTCTTTTTCTCTTTCTCTGTTCTCTTCTCCTTTTCTCTCGTCTTCTTCTTCTGTCTCTCTTCTCTCTCTCTCTTCTCCTCTTCTCTCTCTCTCTCTCTTTTTCTTTCTTTTTACTTTTGTATTTTCCTTTCCCCTTTTGTTTCCAAATTCTGAAAACCCCCAAAAAGTTTGAACCCCAACAATTGTGCCAAATGTCTTTTTTTGGAGAGCACACACCTTGTTGTCTGTCCCCCTTTTTCTTGCCTTTCAAATGAAGCCTGGCAAAGCTCTGAAGGGGCAGGGATAACAGATACAGGCTGATGTCTGTCCCCCTTGTCTTTCTTTCAACCGTTTCCCATTTAATCCTCTTGATGGAGCCGTGACGGCACTGAAAATTACCATGGGGAAGGAGATCCCCAGACAGTGAATAAGGGGGGAGGGGGAGGGAGGAGAGTGAAATAAGAAGAAGTGTGGTTTAAAGGGGCAGTTGTCAGTTCTCTGTGGTAGAAATACAGCCAAAAAGCGTTCCGGGTCAAACACATGTCGTTTCGTGTTCGTTCCTCGGCTAAAACTCAAAGGCCCCCCCCAGGGGCGAGATTTTGTGTTTGGGGACCTTCCCCACTATTTAGGTACCCGCATTCTGTTCATAGTGGTAGGGGCTTGTGTTTTGATTATTTTTTAGGGCAAAAAATGTCGGGGTTCTTTACTGGAATAAAAAAAAAGTCTCGCCTGCGAACGTGGGAAAGAACATCCAACTAACACATTAAAACCCTGTTAAACCTTTCGGAAAGTTGGGGACTGTTGCTGTTGGGAAGGGAAATTAAAAAACCCCTTAAAAACACCGCTTACACAGGGGAATGATTGTAAAAAAAAAATACTTTGGGTTTGATTATGTTTTTTTTCGAGAAAAAAGAGCTAAGGGAAATGAATAAAAAATAGTCTGTCGAAACATGAAAAACATCATAATTTTGTCTGTTGCTTGGGGAGGTGCACACATTTTGCTTTTGGGCTAGAAATTCCAGGTTCTTTGTTGGTAAACACAGTGTGTAAAAGTGTTTCCTTTTCATAGGGAGAAACACATTTTTGACTGGGGGTGTTTTCCCAAATACGATCACGCAAAAACTTGCGGGACCGTTAAGTGTGTTCCGCTTTTCGTAAGGTAGGGGCCCTTGTTTTTCCCTTGTGAAAAGAAAGACAGGCATTTACAAAACCGCAACACACGGGGTGGATATCCCAAAAAAGGGTTTAATGCTTATTTTTATTATCATCGATATAAAAAAATTAAATTTTTTAAAAAGGGTTTTTTTTAAAAAATTGCATTCCCCTATTTAAAAAATGGGTTCCCAAACAGCCCGACAAATGGGCCCCATTTTGAAAAGGCGGGAAAAAAGGTACTAGGTGTAACAAATGTTCTGCGTACTTCAGACCAGGCTTCGGTTTTTTATTTTTCATCCAGTTGGAAATTTTGGGGGGGAGATGTTCGGGCCTGGGTTGTTTCTCCAGGGGGGAAAACCCCTCCCAAAAAAGGGTTTGGGGTGATGGTTTTTAATCCACGCGACCCGTAGGGCCCGCTAGCGTTTCGGGCTATTTTAGAAAACCCAAGTTTTGTATTTAAATTCAAAGATTTTAAATGCGGGGTTTGGGGGGGCATATGCACGTTTAATAGAAAAGGGACAGACACACAGGGTACACGCACCCCAAAACACACGCGAAGGGACGCACGTACCCCCCCGCACCCCCACTTTCACACGCACGGAAAGCGCACCCCCCCCCCCCCTTCCCCCTTTGGATGGGGACCTTTAAAATGAGGTCCCCCGAGCAAGCGAAAAACCTTGCGGGCATGTTAAAACCCGTTGTTTTTTATTTTGGAAGGCAAAAAACCCTTGTGTGCCCGTGGAAATAGATGAAAAAAAAATTTTCAAAAAATGCATACGCATGGGGTGGATGTAAAAACCCATGTGTTCTTTTTATAAATTTCCTCGAAATTAAAAAAATAAATGAAAACAAGTAGAAAAAAACGCCAGATAGGGGGGGTGGAGAGAGGGGGGAGGGGGAGAGGGGAGGGGAGAGAGAGAGAGAGGAGAGGGGGGAGAAAAGAGAAGAGAGTGAGAGGAGGAGGAGGGGGAAGACAGACAGAACAGACAGAAAGCAAAGACAAAAAGACAGACAAAAACGAAGGACAGCGACATAATACA
The DNA here is from genome assembly GCA_028751875.1 of Rapana venosa. NCBI lineage: Eukaryota > Metazoa > Mollusca > Gastropoda > Neogastropoda > Muricidae > Rapana > Rapana venosa. The sequence goes on along the minus strand of CM054146.1, from coordinate 65,731,119 downwards.
CACAGAGAGAACAAAACATGAGATAAAAACGGTTGACTTTTGCCAAAACAAACCAGCACGGGGATACAGGAAAAAAAAAACCCCCATAAAAAAATTGCATTCCAAAGTTTTGTTCCCAAAAGGCTCAGAGACAAATCAACCTTGTAAAAAAAAGTAAACTGGAAAAAACACAAAAGCTCCAAAATTCTACCCCCCTTTCATCATCCCCCACTTCCGATGGGAGTTTTCCGTTTTCCCTAGGGAATGCTATCCCCTTTTTTTTTATTCATGTGGCCATCATGCAAATTTTGTTTGGTCCATGGTTGGGCTTTCCCCTTAACCTTGGGGAAGGGTCATCCGTTATGCACTCTGTCTCATAAACACACTTGGGTTGGGGATGATACATACGATAAGTTAAACATTGTGGGGAGGGTTAGTCGTGGTCAGAGCCTCGTTTCCCCACGCTTATTTAAGCAGCATCGAGCGTGGTAACCAAGTGTATGGTGACTTTTTGGAAAACGTGGCTTTAGTACGTTCCAAGTTCACCCAGCTGTGATTGGGTAACTTATTCCTCTGTTTAATTACTATTTTTTTGTCGTTTTGGTTTTTTTTCTTTTTCTTTTTTTAAGTTAAATTTTTTAAATTTCACTGTGTAATTTCAATTTTTTAATACTTGTTTTGTAAGTACTTTGCAGGAAAATGCACTGAAAGAAAAAAAACCCCCTTTAAAATGTAAAAGACTTTTTCCTTTTACTGCGGCGGAGTATAATGAAATAAGCCCTTGTTCTTTTTTCATTAGCTCTGGGTTATAAGTTTTGAAAATTTTGTCCCCTGTTCCCACGGCACTAAGGGCCTACCCTTCAAAAGGGGAATAAATTTTTTTAACGCGGCGCAAATGATCTGCTTTCGTTCGCACACGGCCCTGGGTTTTTTTTGTCTCACCCCAAGGGGTTTCGGGTAGAGTGGGTCAGATAGTTTTCCAAGGAAAAAACCTCTGACCGAGAATCGAACCCGAGTCAGCAAATCACGAAACATCACTCTAACCACCCCCCTTAAAAAAAATGTTTATTTTTTTTTTTATCACTGTTTAAATTTTTTGGTACCGTTAGAAAACCCCTTTTAAAACAATAATTTAAAACCTGGAAAGTTTGGGGACAGGGACCAGCCACCAAAGGGACCGGGGAGGGGGGTCAACTATTTTTCCCCCAAAGGGAAAATCTTCCCAGAATCGCCCGGAGTAAAAACCCCGAAAATTTAAAAACCCCCCAGAATGGGAAAAGCCAGAAGAAAACTTAGAACCAAAAAAAAAAGGCCATTGGCCGCCCAGAAAAAACTGCTAAAAAAAAAAAAGACCCCCGCCCCACCCAAAAACAAAAATCATTTATTTTTATGGAAAAATTTAAAAAATTAGGGGGAAATTTTTTTAAAAACAAATTTTTATAAAAGTAAGGACACAAAAAACCAGCAAAAAAAGAAGCACAAGAAAAAAAACAAACCAATTTTGCAAAAAAACAGCCCTTAAACAACATCAACAATTTAAAAGTAAAAAAAAATTTTTTCCCCTATAGTAAAATGCAACAAATTGCGCAATTTTGTTACACCTGGTTTTTGAAGTCAGTGGGGCTAATAAAAAAAAAGGTCTTTTTTTTAAAAAACGCTATTTAGGAAAAATAACTAAAAACAGGGGCAGCATTTCCCCAAAAAGCATTTTGAAAAAAAACCCTTCTTGGAAAAAAAAGGGAAACCTGGGGAATTTTTAGGGCATAAAAAGAAAATGGGTTTTTAAATGTAAAAGGTGTTGCTTATTACGCCATTTTTTAAAACTGGAGCACTCTTTTTTCCCTTTTCTTCTTTCCAAAGCGAAAAAAAAACATATAAAATTTTAAACAAAAAAGGGGAACAAACCCCCAGAAAACGGAAAGACAAGAATGTCAAGAAAAGAACCCCCCCTTTAAAGGACATCTGAAAAAAAAATTTGGGAGTGGCGGGCAAAGGTTTCAAATTTGGAAGCAAAAAAAATTTAAAACCCAAGCAAGCAAAGATTTTATCAAAAATTTGAAAAAAAAGGAAAAAAACACAAAAAAAGCCAAGCCCCAAAAAAAATAGTCTTCAAAAATTGGTTAAAAACAGGGAATTTTTTAACTTATAATATAAAAACAAGGAAAAAAAGCAAAACCCCAAAAAAAAAAACAAAACCCCCAAAATTGAAAGAAACAGCCCCTTTAATATTTTTATAAAAAAATTTTTTAATACAAAAATTTTCCTAAAAAAGATGCAGTCAATTTTCCCCCGGGCCCCCGAATTGACTTTTCCATCCATTTTTAAAAAGGTTTTTCAAAAATTGACCTTATTTAAAAAAATAATTTAAAAAAGGAAGAGGGTCTTTAAACCCTTTGAAAAACTTCTTTTTTAAAGAGGAACTTCCAAAAAAAATATTCCCCTTGAAAAATCTTTATTTGGGGGGGGCTGTAAAACCCGCTTTTTCCAGCAATATTGTTTTTAAATTATAAAACGAAAAAGAAGGTGAAAAAGCAATAAAAAGGAACAGGCACCAGTCAAAGAAAAAAAGTTGAAGTTTTTAAAGCTTTGAAAGGGGACTGGAAAACCCTTTTTCATTTACCAAAAAGAAAAAATTTGGCCAGGAAAAAAAAAATTTTTAACAAAAGTGTTTTAAAAGGGACGCTTGCATTGTGGGCATGAAATAGTAATTTTAAAGCCAAAGGGGGGTTAAAACCTTTTTTTAACTTTTTTAAATAAAACAATGGAGCTAAAAACCTCTAAGCAACCCCCAAAATACTGGAAAGACGGTTTTAATCTGATTTTGGGAAAGCCGAAGTAGCGAAGTTTTTTAAAAAGAAAAGATCCCCCCCCGGGCTTTAAAACCCCTTTATAAAAAAAAATGATCCCCAAAAAATAATTTTACCTTCCCCTGCACAACAAAGGGGGTTTTGTTTAGAGGGACTCCCAGTTGTGAAAACCCCTTTACGGGGTCCCCCCCTCATGGTTTAGGAAATTTTTCGGGGACTTAAAAATTCCCCAAAATTACAGGGGGTTTGTAAATTTTAAAAGGGGAAAAATTTTTTTGGGGATAAATAAAAAGGGTTGGAACCTCTAAACATTTTAATTTAAAAAACTTTAGAAATTTTTGACCCTTCTCCACAAGTTTATTCCCGGCCACAAATCGGTTAGAAGCGCCTGATTTTTTTGAGGCATGACCAATTAAAAACCAAAAGGGAAAAATTGATAAAGATAAAACAATCAGGAACCCCCAAACAAATTTAACCCAATAAAATTTAAAAAAATAATATTTATTTTTTGGGGTTCCCGGTCAAAACAAAAAGGCCCTTGGGAAGAATAAAAAAAATTTTGGGGATTGGACCCCCATTTTTTTTAAACCCCCCCAAAGGTTTTTGTTAAAAGGGGCGTTAGGACCTTTGGTTTCATAATATTTAATTTAAAACAAAAGAATCTTTTGGTTATCAACTTTTTTTTTTCACATTTTGGGGAACATTTTTTGTTTTTTTTACACCTTTACTCAACACCTAAATATTTTAGCCCCTTTTTTTGATAATCGTTTTTTTCTCTTACAAATTTTTGTGACTGTAATCAGGGACGGGGCTTGTAATCATGTTTTAAAAGGTCAATCCAGGAGTCTCTAAAATTTTTTGTATAAAAATTTTTTAAAAAAAATTTTTAATTTAAACTTTTTCTTGTCAAGTCGTTTTTGGGCCTTGAAGAAATCCTTTTGACCCGGCATAAAAGCTTTTTCTAACCAAGTTGGGTTTGTTTTGGTATTGGGCAACTTTTTTATGATGAAATATTTACCTTCAAAAATTTTGTTTTATCTTGGATGTTGTTTTAAATTTTTTCCCCCCTTTTTCCCCTTTTTTCCTTTTGTTTTAACCAACATCTTTTTTTTTTGGTGGGTTCTCCATTTTTTACCAAAATTTTTTTGTTATGAGTAAAGGGTAATCCTTTCCCTAATGATCGTCCCCCTACTTTCCCCGGGGTCGTTTTTCTTCGGGGGTATTTTTTAAAAATTGGGTTTTGTAAAAACCCCAAAAGGGGGGTATTTGTTAAAAGCAAAAGAATAAAACACTTTAAGTAGAACTAAAAAAAAGTCTGTTTTTTGCCCCAAATTTTTTTACGGGGCCCCTGTCATTTGATTTGTACGGTTTTGTGTTCTTTTGGGTTTTTTTGTACTTCTCCCTTTTGGTTTTCCCCATTTTTTCCCAAAAAATTTTGTTCAGGTTGAATAATCTTTCCTATCACCTTGTTCCGATCAGGCCTTTTGGAGTTTAAAATCTTTTTTAAAAACACAAAAAAACCAAAAAAACCCCTGAGTTCTTAGGTTGTATGACAAAATCGCCTTCATTTGTTTGGTAAAAAAGTTTTGGGGGTTTTTAGAAGCTTTCTAGATTTTCTTTGGCGCCTTACTTGACAAATTCCAAGATCCCTATCCCTTATCCCCATTTGTACCGTTTTTTGGTTCATAACCCGGGCCCCTTAAAACAAAAAAATTTCTTTGGTAGTGACGACACTGCCCCCTACAATTGTTTGGCCCAGTCTGAATTGGGGCGCTGGATCATTTTCCAATTTTTTTCCCTTTCAGAGTTTTCAAATATCAAAACGAAACCCCCCTTTTTGGCTGGAAATCAGAAAAAAATCAAGCACCCGTTTTAAGAAAAATCCCAACAGTTCTTAAAGTGTGATGGGTCGTTTTTAAATTTTTTCCCATTCCGGTCTTTTGTGTTCTCAAAGACATCACAAGCAACATGCATCAAAGAGATACTATATGGTAATGCCCATCTTTGACCTGCATTTTTTGCCATCCCCCTGAGCATGCTGTTTATATCCCCTGTTCCTTTGCCTGTCGTCTGCGAAGAATGCTTTTTTTGGAGGCAGCTCTTTTCACAAACTTTCCCTGATCATGTATCTAAGGATAGACCCCTTTTCGCAGACTTTGTGTCGAAATTTTTTCTGTAATTAGCAAGTATCGTATGAAGACAAGGATCTAGAGACCCCATCAGATGTTTGCAGAACAAAGAAAGACAAACTTTTTAGGGTAAAATCAGGTACTTCCTGATGACTGAGAAATGCAGAAGCCTTAAACTCATCATTACTCCTCAAAAATTAGGTGTGATTTAAAACCTCTTAGATTGTGGAAGAAGCTGGCAGTTTCCCATGTTTTTGGGATCTTTACTTTTGGTTGTGATTACCTTACTATGTCTCCCCCACGAACTTACCATGAGGGGTCATGATCTTGACGGTATTGCTCCCACCTCGGTGAAATAATTTCCCAAAAAATCCAAAATGTGTGGGAACAATTTCCCTGGCTTTTCGACTAAATTCTTGTATTTGCTGTTGGGTAGGGGTTTTTGTTTCTTTTCTTTGGTTCAAGAAAAATTTAGCCGCTTTGGGCCTCTATACAAATGGTCTGGTGGCCCATCGATCTAAAACAACATAAGAAAAGGGAACAATTGTGATTACTAGTAAACTTTTTTGGGCATTTGTTCCGGGGTGGCCTTTGGGTAGGGCACAATGATAGACTAAAATTCGGCATCACTACATTGGACTCTTTTGTGCTTTTTTTATTTTGAAGTACACCTTGTTCCGGCTTTGGGTGTTACAAGTTCGTGATTGCTTGGCCACTTTTACAATGTTTTCTATTTTGCGCCCCTTTAAAGTGGTAAACAAACCCAGCATCGCGCAAAACTCTTGTTGTTGTGTTTTGTTGTCTTTGCTAAGTTCTCATTTTTTTAATGAGTGTATAATGAAAAACTGGTTTATTACTCACTAGAAAGAGGTTACATGGTTTTTATCAATTACCTTTGGGGGAGACCTTTTGAAACCCCTAATGTTTTAAACCGCTGGGTCCTTTGGGGACCCCCACATTTCCCCAGGTGACCTTCACCTGAGGGGGGGTTTATTCCCTCAAACTTGTCAATCCCCCTAACACCCACGGGAAGTCAAGGGGTAAGTAAAGCTTGTTACATTTTCTGATATTTTGAAACTCTCTCTGCTTTTTTGTTACATGAAACGCCTAGCCAAAACCCCACATAAACCTTTACATCTTTGTTCTAAAATGTTCAGCACAGTCTTTTTTGCTAAAAACATCGGGGGGAAGGGAATTACTTTTTCCCAAAAAGGGGGATGAAACTTTTTTTTTGTTTTGCTCTATGCGAAAAACCCTTTACATGTCCACCCTATCCCCCATTCTTGCTGTTTCGCAAATGTTCGAATTGCGCTCATCTCATCTCCCATGTTGGTTGTCTTTTCAAAGGGATTTCGTGTTTGTTGTGTTTTTTGACAATAACTTAATTGTTCTTTCTTTGTTTGCGTGTTTATAAATTTCGCTACCAACTGCACCTTTACTGGTGGATCTTTTTTGGTTTTTGGTATTTGGCATTGCATTTGAATGCTTTGTACCACGTTTTCGCTTTTTTTAACTTTAGCTCTATTGTCTGAAACATTTTTCCCCAACTGACCCTAAACAAAATCTCTAATCATTATAGAAAAAAATTAATTAATTAATTCATTGCTTCTTGTTTTTTTTGTTTTGCTACGGTTGAACGTGAATCTACCCAGGTAATTCTTAGCTCCTTAATAGAGTACTCACTGAGTACAGTCCAGGCCAAGGTACCCTTTTTTTTATTTTCCTTTTTTACTGAGTAAAGCACGGTTTTGTTTTGTGTTTTTGTTTGGGGGTGAATTTTGACGCTTGTAGTCTCGTAGTCATCCTGAAGACGCTTAAACCCCCCCTTTTGGGAATTGTGGAATTGTTAGAGCTTTGCAATAATGATCGAAGGCTTAGTTGGCTATTTTCAAGCAACAACAGCATATTTTTTTCATTTTTTTTTTTTTACGCAAAACCCCTTTTTCGAAAAGATGATGTGCAAATAAAAGGCCCTGCGGGTTTGAACGAGCCCATGCTTTGATGAGGGCACCAATTCCATTAGCCAAGAGGAAATGCTGTTCCTGCGCGGTAGACAGGTTGCTGTCCCTTGTAATAAGTCAACACAGAAATTATCTTACCTACGCCTGCTTTTGTTTTCTTTGCTAGTTGTTTCTCAATTCATGCTGCATCTGTGTAAGTTTGTCAAAGAAGGTATTGCATTTTCATTAAGAGGGTTTTGGGTCTGGTGGACTGGAACTTTAGGATATTTGCGGCTCATCTTCTTTTTTTCGTTTAAAAAAAAAAGAGTGTAAATTTTTTTTTGGATTTATTCATAATTTGTAATTTATTGCGGGCAGTACAAAATCGTTAATAGCGCAACGAGGTCAATGGGGTGTAATTGAGGGTTGCAAATTGTTCGCTGTGGTGGGGCTAGGAGCAAGTTTACTTTTTATGGAAATGTTCCCTTCTGTCATTTTCACCGCCCCCGTTTCGAAAAGCTTTTCAAATTAGGGGATCAACTCGAGGTCTTTTAGTTTAAAAGTAAACCCATCGAACAAAAGAAGCTCTGTCTTCTCTTGCAACCTAACAAACACCAAGTTTTGATCATCCCGAGGAAAAATAGGAAAATCGTAGAATGTGGTTGATGGTTTAGTCCTGATTTTTTTTCTTTTGAAGCGGTAACGTGCCTTATTTTGGTAATCTATTATCTCTACTTCATTTCTGGTGATTATGCTAGTGCTATGTTTTTTGGTCACATTTATGGCTTTAGGAAAGTTCTGTCAGGGGCATAGAGGTGTATGGACTAAAAAACTCAAAATTGATTGCCAGTCGATGCTTGGTTTGATGTGCTTTTTTACTTTATATGTTACTTTGTAAGAAAATCATCTGCTAATGCCAGCTTCAAAAATTACCAACGTTCAAGTTTAGGGGAAACCAGGAGGTTTCTTTGCTTCTTCTATTGTGTGCCTTGTAGTACCATCTTTTTGTACTCAAAAGCATAAACTTCACCAATTTTCCCCCTCCTTTCAACTCTTGTACCACCAAGATCTTTAAAACTCAAAAAGTTTGGGATGTTTAGGTGCTCTTATTTCAGGACCGGTGAATTGGGTTTGTATATTAGTTTTATATTATTTTATTTTTAATGTAATATTAAATTTTTACAGTCAACTTTCTTTGTGTGCGTCTTTGATTGTTTAAAAAAGTGTTCATGGAAGCCTTTTCTAGCTCTTTTAATTGAAATGTAGTAAATATTGTGCGCATTTCACAGTACATTGCCCGCTAGTTGGAAGGTTTTTTAGAATAAAGGAAATGATAGGAAAAAGCCTTCGTCCCCCTTGGTTTTGTGTTGTGTTTAATGAGAAAGGTTACAAAACAAAGGTTTTTTTCCCAATAAAGGGCCTTTCCCGACATAGGTTTTTTCCTCGCCATTATTATTTCCACCCAAATTCTCTTCCATTTACATTAGAACCGCCTTAAATAGAGGCTCGAAAACCAACTTTTCTGCAAGGGGGTTGGGCAATTTTAAATTTAAGAAGTCTTTGGGTTTCCTTTGACTAGCTTGGTTTTGGTTTTTTGGTGTACCCGTGGCGAAAAAGCTCCTTTTCCAGTGGCAAAGTCGAATAACCTTCTCTACAGAAATTTTTGACGATTAGTTATAGGATCGTATCTTGAATCCATTGCTGCGCGTCAATGTTTTTTCCTGAACTTTTAAGACCCCCAACAAAGCAACAGTTTTTTGTTGACAGGGTTGTCAATAGGAATGGCTGTTTTAACCCCGGCACACCTGATTGGGTTTGTTGTGTTAAAAATTTATCTCCATAGAATTAAGATAAATTAATAAAGATGCAAATACGAGGGTGGATCTCCTTAAAACCCAAAAACTATGGTTTTTTAAAAAGCTAGATGTTGCTTGTCAGAACTTTATCTTCGAAAATAAAATTCCCAACCCCCTGAAAAATTTTTAAACCTTTAATTAGGATAGCTACTGCGAAAACTGGTTGTTAATCCTATACAGTTTTACCAAACCACTTAAACTTTTCTATCCACTGTGCAAAATACGGGCTTGGGGTCATTGCTGACAATGAACCTCCAAACCCGTTAGTAAAGTCTGTTAAAGGTTTCATGTTCTATCAGTTCGGCGTGTGTTATCTGGCTGCGGTCCCCCCCCGCCCACTGATAGTAACTTCAAACCCCTTTAAAATGGTTCATGAAGGGGTTGGAGGTTTTGCATTTGGTTTAAAATTTATTTAAGACTGCTTCAAAAAAAACAGGCAAAAATCATGATGGGGGTCTGTTTTTGGGGGTGTCCAAAGGGGGTATAACTATGACGGGGGGCCCCCAATTTTATCTTTTTTCACGTGGGAAGAGTTGTTCTTGGTTCAAAAGAGCAAATGACATGTATCTGGGGGCCCTTTTTTCTTTATAAAAGTGAAGGGGTTCAAAACCAGGATTTAAAAGGGGTTTAATGACTCGTTGGCCATGTGTGGTCTTCTTGGGGCACAGGCCAAAAAGATCAAGATTATTGGTCATGGGTTTTATGTACAAAACAGTTTCTAGCAAATCTTAAGGCAGCATTTAAATGGCCATTACCTACCTTAAATTTCAGCTTTTTTCAAAATGTTCCAATGCCGGTCTAAGGTAGCTTTGCTATAGGCTTTTTTTTTTATTGTTGCCCTTCCCAATTCAGTTAAAAAATGGAACATTTCAAACACAAAAAACAAAAAAGTAATATGTGTGCTTGGAAAAAATAAAGGAAAACTTTCACCCTCAGTTTGTATAAGTCGACCAAGAAAAAAGTGTGTAAGTCCGACACAAAAAACAGGTAAAGTCCCAAAAGAACAGGGAAAAAACTTTACCACCTCAGAGCAAACAAAAAAAATTTTTTATTCCCCTTGTAAAGACAGTCACTATGATGAAATAATGCTTTAAAAAATTTTATTTTTTTTAAGCGGCCTTTTATCTTTTTTTAGAAAAAAGAAAAAAAAAAACTAAAACCAAACGCCCCCTAAATGATCTGCCATAAATTTCCCCCATTTTTCCTGCTGTTGATAAAAAAACCAGCTAAAACAGAACCCTTATACCAGGAAAAGCATCGCCAACTTTGTAGGTAATTTTTTTTTTAAAAGCTCAGCTAAATGGCCCCAGTTGTTTCCTAACCCCCCCTTTCCTGTGGGTGCGGGGGTGGGGGTGGGGGGGGTGGCGGGGAGGTGCTTCCCGTCAGGCATACCAATGTGCTAATAGCGAAACCCAATGCTTTAAATTTTATGAAAGTGTTTTGCCTTGCTGCGAAAAAATGGTACGGGTTTTTTCCGTAGGTATGTTTTCATAAAGAATCGGTGGATTGTTTCTTTTTTTTCGTAAATAATTTTTTATTTTGGCGTTATTGGTTTTGCCTCTAATCTTTTTGGCGTTATCTTTCAGTTTTTTTTGACGCTGTTGATTTTTCTTTTACTTCCTTTCAAGGTTTGCATCGTCTGCTTCTGCTAGCTTCTTCTTTTCTAGTTTTTAGCGTGATCTTTCATCACCCGTTTGTAAATTATTTTTCATTGCCTCTAATACCCCGTAGTGCTTGATTGAGACCCCCTTATTTCTGCATGGGTAGGGGTTTTCTTTATTTTTTCAGTGCGTGTCTTGTCGCTTGTGTTGAAGCTTTTTCCAACTCCAGAATAGTTTCAGTTTTTTGTTTGCCCACTGTGCTGGTCTTAAGGGGTGATTTCAATGTTTGTTGGTAGGTTTTTTTTCAGCATTTTTTATTGTTTAACAGTTGGGTAGGGAGTCTGTTAGTAGTCAGTGCTTCTAATACCAATTTTTTTTGCTAGCAAAACTTTGTCTTGCTTTTGTGTATTTTTTGCTAAAAAATGATGGGGGGTTTTTTTTCTTTTTTAAAAAACCTTTTGTCCTGTTCATTACAGCTTTCAGATTTTCTTTGTTGTCCCAAAATAGTCGTATGGGCTAGTATTTTGGCTTTTTTTGTCCAAACTTGGTAAAATCTTTACCCTGTTTCTATAATTTTTCTGACGAATGCAAGGGTGCTACAGATGTTGCTGCTTAACCCCTTCATCACTGGGTAAAAAATATCCATATCTATATCATAGTCTTCCATTATTCATTATTGTTTTTTTTTTTCTACTTATGAAAAAAAGAGGGGCAACAAAAATTTGGGGCAACCTTTTCCATACAGGGAAAAGTTTAAAAGATCCCTTAGGTATTAAAGGAAAAGACAGACAATCGTTTTTTCAAACAACCCCTCCCCTATTGATGAAAAAAAGATTCTGATGTTGGTTTTTAATTTAGGAAAAGATGATTTTTGTTCCCGGCCAAATAGGCTTGCTTTTCAGATTTAACTGAGTCGGGATGACCAAAAAAGAAATGTGGTAGCAAATTAGGGGAGGGTATTATAAAAAAGTTATGTCAAGCTAAAAGGGAAGAATACTGTCATTAAAAATCCGACAATTCTTTTCTTTTAAAAGATTTTGGGTGCAAAAAGAAAAAAAAGATGATCTTATTTATCAAGGATAAGGTGTGGGGACAAACACAGAGTAGGGTTTTGTAAGGGAAAAAAGGAAAAAAAAATGCTGCCAAGCAAAACCTATGGAACAGGTTTGTATTCCCCTTTTACTTTGAAAATGCTCCTTCACGCCTTACTATCAGGGGGCCCCCGGGAACAGACTGTCGTATAGTGACTTTAATGGTTTCCCCTGTTTTTACATCCAGTGACGTGATCAAAGTACAAAATTCTAGATATCTTTAGAGTTGAGTTGTAACACCCAACTTGCACGCTTGATTGCACAGCAATATCATCAAAGGGTTGCTATCTATTATAAAAAGGGGCTTACCATTGCACAATAATGGGGGTAAAGCAGATACGTGTGGAACATAAATTGAAAACTCCGGAAGATATTAAAAGGGGAAAATTTTAAAGCTGTTTTAAAACCAGCCACCCCCCCTTTTCCAGATTAATGGAGGTTTTTAATCCGGTTTAAACATTTTTTTCATGTATAAGGGGACAGCCAATTTAATCTACGCCTAGGGTATTTCCATTCAAAAAACTTGATGAGGGAAAAAAATACTTTGGGTTTGGTCAACCAATTTACCATACTGGTGTTACAGCAAATCTTTACATCTACATAATTTAGGCTTAATGATACCTAACATTAAATATGATTGTGGGTTTTATTAAGACAAAGATGATGATAAGCTGCATGGTTAGGGAAAACGCTTTTAAAAAGGCTCAGAAGGGAAAAACTATACAAAATAAAAAGGGAAGAAAATGATAGCCCCTAAAAAATATTTTTTTTTTTAGTGATGGGGCCAGCTAATAGAAGACTAAAAAAAGTTGTTTTTAAAAGGCCCCTAAGTTTTTACCAAAGAAGCCACTGCTCTCTAATATGCGGGCGACTGGGTTGGGAGATGTATTTTTTTAATTTATACAAACGGTACAAAAATCTTTTGAGTTCATTGTTTTTTTCTTCCAACACTACCAAAAAAAAAACATAAGAGAGAGAAAATTTTTTTGGGGAGAGAATATAATTTTTTGTCAACCCCCTGAAGGCTAAGCGAGTGTTTAGAATACTATTTAAAAGGGTCTTTGAAAATAGGGGAGACCTTTTTTTAATAGACGACTGCTCAGCAGGGGGTGCATTGTTAAGAAAAGGAATAGTTTGTCTAAGCTCCTTTTTCCCGGGGGACTGCACAGTATCTGTTTGGGTTTTGACAGAAAAAAAAAGCATATTAAAAAATTCCGTGAACAAATCAAAGTCGTTGTAATTTTTCCATGAAGACGAGATGGGTTAATAATTGCCTTCGGGAGAATGATGTTATTTCAGACGGACAAGAAGAGAAAGAATAAAACTAAAACTAGAAGCCAAAGCATAGTAAACTAATCTCAAACAACCGCCCACTAATATGTGGTGTAAAACCCAAATACTTTTTTTTTTAAAAATGCAGGTGTTTACAAACAGACGCAATGTGTATGAATCAGGGCAGGGTGAATGAAGCGAGGACAAAGCAGGCATTGAAAGAGGTGAAAAAGTTATTACATATTACAAAACATGGTGCAGTCAGAAAGTCCACCGTTACGCGTAAACCCTTTTTATTTTTAGAACCACATCATTTTCGTTAGGGGCCCGCACCTGAGCATTTGCATAAACTTCATTGGAAGCTCGCAGATCCTGTTTTGGTAGGGTGAGAGGTTGTTCGATTCTGACGAAATATTGAATTACCTAACAAACAAGCAAGGTAAGGGAAGATAAATTCAAACATTTTTTTAAGAAAAACTCGACTCTTCACTGCACTGCTTTCCACTGCGAAATGACAAGCACTGGGCTCGGTTTTCTAAAACTAGAGTTCTAGCGAAAAGTCGTCACGTTTAATCACTGATTCTATCTAGTCTTTGGTTGGGGAAAGGGAAGTAAAACGTCTTATGTTTATGGGGGGGGGGGAGACCCCGCGTTCCTATTGAAAACTCCCTTTTCAGTTGTAAAGCGTTTGGCGCTCTTTCGTGTGTTGAGGGTCGCGGTGCTGTGTTATTCAAAACACGGGAAGGTGTGTGTCTCCCACCCTTTCTTTTCCCCCTTTAACCTTTTTTTTGTGTACCAGTTTCCCTCTAGTCCCAATTTTTTTTTTTGAGGGGTCCTGAAGGTGTGGCTTTTTTTGTGAGGTCAATGCTAGTCAAAAATAATTGTTTACTTTCGTTTTTGTAGAGGTTGGGTAAAAGCCGAATCAAGGGAATGCTTAGTTTTTATATAAAACTATGCAAGTTTTTGGGGCGTGAGGGGAAGCCGAATGGACCAAAAGGGTTTCCTGGTTTTTGGGTAAAAATAATGGTTGACTTACTCGGCTTTTACCCTATCTCTCCTCCCCTGTGTGTGTGTGTGGTGTGTGTGTGTGTGGGGGTATTTATGTATGTAGTGTGTGCTCGTGCGTGGTGTGTGTGTTAAAATGTGCATGTGTGCTGCGGTGGCGTGTGCGGTTTTCGTGCGGTGGGAGTGGTGTGTGTGTGTGAACAATTTGCTTGTTTAGACGTTTCTGTTTTTGGGTTACTTGTTTTGCGAATCCCTTGTGATTGAAAAAAAGTTAAGAATCAAAGGGAGTAAGAGGAGAGAGGAGAGAAGAGAGAGAGAGGGAAAAGAGAAGAGAGGGGAGAGAGAGGGGAGAGAGAGAACGACAGACAACAGAAGGGCGACGACAGACAGAAGACATACGACAGACAAATGGACAGAGGAGGGAGAGAAACAGAGAGATAGAACAAAAAAAATCTAGAAAAGGAGGGAGAGAGAGTGGGGAGAGAGGAAAAAGAGAGAGACGAAAGACAAAGCAAGAGCAGGGGAAGAGGACAAAACGAGAGAAAATGAGAGAAATGGGGGTGAAGAGAGAGAGATGAATGCAAAGTGCATTCTGAAAACAAACATCACAAGATGCTGAAATTGTTCTATATTAAAACACAGTGCTCCTATCAAACAATTCCGGGGAACAATGGGGGTAAAAGTAAAACAAAAACTCAAAAATTTTTACTTAAAATTGTTTTTTTTCTAGATAGCTATTTGCAACAGTTTACTGGGAAAACTTGTTTTCCTATTTTTATTTTAAATGTTTTGTATATGGGGTGAATTTTTTTCTTTATTTCCCTTAACATAATGGAAAAGACTTGTTAAAGATTTTTTACACATACATCCACACAAACCCCTTCCCCCACCCAACATACCCCGGAGACAAAACAAAACACACACACCCCCACACACACACCACACACACACCCAAAACACCACACCACACCCAACACACACACCCAAACACCCCACCAACACAAAAAACACCCCTTAAAAACATACATCATAATACAACATAATTCATAAAACATACATAATCATAAAAACAAATACTACATTTCTTACATACAACAATTTTTAATACAATCTTTCTACTTTTTACCCACAAACATACACCACCACGCAGAAATTTGCGCACCCAAAAGTTAAACCTATTTCCGCTTTTTGTAGAGTAGGCCAGTGTGCCGGTGGGAACGCGACAAATTTACAAAACCGCAAAAACACGGGGAATGGATGTAAAAAAAAGCACATTGTGCTTCTTCTATTTTCCGATATAAAAAATTAAATAAAAAAAAATAAAAAACCACACACTATAACCATACTGTGTTTGTTGCAAGTCTTGAGTGTCTTTCTCTATTTTGGGGAAAAAAAAGTTTTGTTAGTGTTATGATCTGGACCGTCATGACTTAACGAGGCTTTATGTTTGTATTTTATTGGACGGTTGACATTCAAGTATAACTTTATCATACTTTTTTTTACGGCCTATGGTCTTTTTGCGGGTTCCCGGGAAGCGTTTGGTAAAAGGGGGGGTGGTTTTTAAAGTTGTCTTTTTTTGTTCTGGTTACTCACCCTATTTGTTTTTATTTTTGGGAAAAGCAATTCGAGTATTCAGTTTTGGGCACCCAAGTTTGTGCCATAGTCTACCAAGTTTCGGAAATTAACTTTATTTCTTTTCCTCTTTATTTTTTCCCCCCAAAGTGTTTGGGGGCTAAGGGGCCCGGAATTAAAAACCCGCGAGGAGTTTTCCCTCTCTTTCTTTTTCCCTCCCTTTCCCCCTCTCTCTCCCTTCCCCCTTCTCTCTCTCCCCTCTCTCTCTCTCTCCCCTTCTCTCTCTTCTTTCTGTTTAATGTTAATGTGTATGTGGCATAAATTTGTTATAAAATAAGGCAATTTTTTGATTTGGGGATAAACTTTATTCTCTTTTCTCTAACTTAAAATACTGCACTTTTTATAATTAAAAACCACTTTAAATTCAAAAAAACAAGCGAATGTGTGTGTTGTGTGTGGTGTGTGTGTGGGGGTGTGTGTGTGTGTGTGTGGGGTGTGTGTGGTTGCCCCTGGGTCTGCTGTCTGGCTGTCGTCGATGGGTGGTCTGTCTCTCGCATGTGTGTTTTTTTGTATGACGTGTTTTTCCTGTCTATTTGTCTGTTTCTATCTCTTATTTGTTTCTTTTTGTCTTTTCCTAACTGCATTAGTGTCTGTGCTTCGCATCTGTTTGTTTTTTTTGCGTTTTTCTTGCACCCTCCCGGTTATCATATACTTAGTACAGTTTTTAAAAAAAAACCATAATGTGTCAAGCTTGCAGAGAATTAAAAAAAATATTAATTTTTTTTTTCAGGTTTTTTTTAAAGGACTTTTGTCTTTTATTCTCCTGAGCGGAAGGCGGGTTTGCAAGGGGGGGCCCTGGAGACAGAGGCGATAAAGGGGGGAACTTTTCGGAAACTGTCACCGATGTGTCTATCCCTTGGGACCTGTTCGCTTCCCCCAACATGGCATCAGTATCGTGTGGATTGAATTTTCCAAAAAATATAAATTGTTTGCCCTTTAAAAAATGGGTTGTAAAAGCGGTTTTTTTTTATTGATTTTTGGGATTGTTGTGGGTTTTACGTGTTCTCCGGTCTTTTAACAATTATGTTATTTGTACAAATAAAAGTAAAATTGTCATTTCGTAAAAGATCAGAAAAAAACCCCAAAGAAAAAAGTAAAAAAAAAAGGGCGAAAGAACGAACAAACAAAAAAAAATGAAAGCTAAAAAAATAAGAAAATGCAAAGGCTAAAATTAAAGCTTCGAACACGTAAATGAACTTTTAAATATTTTTTTAGAAGAAAAAAAAAGATAAAATATAT
The DNA here is from genome assembly GCA_028751875.1 of Rapana venosa. Taxonomy (NCBI): domain Eukaryota; kingdom Metazoa; phylum Mollusca; class Gastropoda; order Neogastropoda; family Muricidae; genus Rapana; species Rapana venosa. Next base: position 65,714,568 of record CM054146.1, on the reverse strand, counting down.
AAACCCCTAAAAAACCCAAAACCCCCAAAATAACTCAAAAATTTATGAAAAATTGATTTAATTTTGGCTTTTTAAATCAATAGCAGAAAGTAATTTTTCCCCTTCGCATTCCCCTTTATGAATGAGCTCCTAAAAAAGCTGGTTTGCTTCACGATGATAATCCTTGGGGGAAAATCAGGGTTTAAATGTTAGGGGAAGGGAGAAAACCTATGACAATTTACTCCCCCATGGAACGGGGGTTCATTTTTTAGGGATCCACTGCCCGGGAACTACTTCACTCTCCTCCATTAGGGTTTAAGGGGGCATTGGGAAAGGCTTGGAACCTTTAATCCCCTGTCTTAAGGAAGACGCACGAACGGGGAAAAGCCTACCCTTCTTCATGTGCAGGATGCATGCTGGGCACATTTATATCTCCGATATTGATTTTTGACATAAACTATGAGATGTTTAGTTCGTGCATATTTGATTTTCTTAATGCGTGTGTAGACGAAATGAATGGAAGCACCAACATGTCTGTACATTCAGTTGAACTGAAGGATCTTCATTTCTGCATTCTTCAGACGAACGCAAAAAAACCCCACCCGTGCCGAGTTTGGGAAATGTGACACGGGGTCAAAGGCCCTTTTAACCCCCAGAACGTGTCCCTCTTGATACCGCACACGCACAGTAACCGTGATTTCGGACGCACATTTTATGGCTCGATCTGTAAATTTTCTGTTGAATGAGTATGGATGATGGATGTTTTACAAACCCGGGATTTGGGAAATTAAGAAGCAAAGACAATGTTGGCCACAATATTTCATTTAAACGGGGGGTTATGATTTTCCGGGAGTAAAACAATTTTTTTAAAAAAAAATTACATCAGCAAAAAGAAAAAAAAACACAGAAAAAATCAAGTCAAACGTTTGTCTTTAAAACACGTGACAAAAAGTGCTTCAATAGTGTATCGAAATAGAATTTTCAGAATGGAAAAGTGTGTGCTAATGCTATGGTTTTTAAAAAAAACAAAAAAATAGTATTGCTTCGGAAAAATGGGTCAACACAATACTTGCTTGATCACGAAGGGCACTGTTTTAAATTTTTATTGAAAACTTGACTAACAACATCTTTTTTGTTTTATAACAACGCGTGGCTATTTCTGCTAGGAAAAGTTTCTTTAAGGGTTTGTGTCATTTTTCTTTTCTTGGTGTTTTTTTTCATTTTACCAAATCTTCCTCTATCATTTGGTTATTTCCCAAAAATGTCAGCACTACTTGTCTTGTTTTATACTTCTTATTTGGCACTGATATACCTGATGTCATCATTTAAACTGCAGTTTACAACAAAAAAATCTTTTTTTCCCAACCCATTATTTTTAAAAACGAACTAATAATGACCCTCTGGGCAATTTCGTCGAATTTATTCCTTCGATTTTAACATCATTTGAAAAAAAGTTTCCCTCCCCCACCCTCATTCAAAGACACCGAATTTTTTTTACGAAAATGTAGCCACAATCACAAAATTAGGTTCTAACATGATAAAGTTTTCCCACTCCCGCATCTTCCTCTGTCTCAACAACGCTAGAACGGGCCCCTTTTTAAAAACTTTCAGAAGGGGGTTCCCCCATGGTAAAAACAGGGCCTGTAGTGTTTTTGACGGGGAAGGAACGGTTCAATAACTTGCGGGTTTTCCCATTAAAACCCATGAGTGTGTCTGCCTTCAAAGGTTCCCCCGGGTGCGGGTAATAGGGTGGGTAATCATGGTTTTTTCGTTTTTTTTTGGGCTAGAGATCTGAGCTTCCAAAGGGTCAGATTTTTGGTATGCGACCTTTCTGCCTCCCATGAAGGTAGGGGTTCCCCGATTTTGGAAGTATATTTCATATGGCGGGTTTTCCCCAAAACTACCGATCGTGAACCAGATAAAACAGGTTTTCATCAATGCAAATGTTTTCCCCAAAAACAAAATGGTGCCATTTTGACTTGGGGTACTTTTGGGAAATTTAATCTACACAATGTTCCAGGGAATGGGAGGTACCTCTCGTTTTTCTGGTGTGCAACTGGTGGATTCTTTAGACGTGAAAAGATTAAGTTGTTAGCAAAGGCCTCAAACTACTTTTGAGTCCCCTTGAAAGATAACATTTGTCAAATATTTCGGTAAAAAGGGCAAAATGGGTTTTAAAACCAGACCCTTTATTTACTTGCAGGCAGATAAATTTAAAACTGCCCTACCGAGCCCTTTTGGAGAGAAATGAAAAAACTTTTTCCAAAAAACAATTCAAAGCTTTGGGAATCACCAAAAAATTGCTAATACAGATGTGCAGAATAACAACCAAAACAAAAGCATACACTCCATACCTAAGCAATATTTTGCTCGCTATACACTATTTACACGCACACACACACCACACACACACTAACACACACACACACAAACAACACACACCACCACACAACACATATACACACACACACAACACCACACAAAAGGAGGATTTTCATGAATGAACCTAAGTACTCTACTTACAACTTGCTCATTTGAAAAAGTTTTGTAATGTAACAGTTTATTTTCCAACTTCTACATTCTGTCTATGGCAACACTGTCTACATCACTGCTCCACTCAATAACTTTCCTGAAGGGTGTTTCCCATGTGAAACTATGGTTGGGTTGGGCTCTTGGACTGGAATGAAACAGTGGATCAGTAACACTGCAGTGTTTCTCATTGACCCACCAGTGTGTCTGCTCTGGCTGTTATTGCCCTAAAGATAGGTGGACTAGAGTTTGCAGTGGCTCAATGCTCTAGAAGTAGCACAGCATCGACACGAACAAAAATTCGTGAATTTCGTCCCTGTTACAATTCAATCTCTTTGTCCCGTCCCCAAGACACTTAGCAGTGGTCAGGATGCTTCTCTCTTAGATTATACACTAAAAGAGGTCCTGTGTGAAATAGAAGTTCATTGGTTGAATGAGAACCCATGGCAACCAAAGATTTTACCCAAGCAATACTTTTAAGAAATAACTCATTGTCCTAGTATGCAAAAGAAAACTCACATGGACAAAATGTGATGCAACAGTTCCCGAAATAAGGTTGAAGGGCAGAAGGAAAGAGAACAGACCACCATACAGCCTACATGAAAACATAATGAGATCAGGGTCTCAAAAAGCTACAGTAGATAGCAAAAAATCAGCAGTGACAGTAGGACGTTTGTGGCATTTGAATGAGCTTCTACCAGCAACAGCTGCGATAGAAACAGTTGGTTTGAATTTGCTCTAGGAAAATGAAATGTTAAAAAATGCAGTTGAGTAACTCAAAACAGTAGGTGTGCGGGGCTTCGTAATGTACATTTTCCTAAGTCGTGAACTATCCTAAACTTCATGTAACCTCCCTGGGCTGAAGACTATATTGCAATAAAGATACTATGTTAATTCAACATATATTTTTTCAAAACTATAATGAATAGAGGGCCATCTACTTTGATCCAATTTAGAGTAAAGGTTTAAAGAGAAAGCTTACAGTATAAAGGAACGATGTCACTGCCAATACCCAGACAAATGTTAATTTTCAGCACAAAGTTGGATTTATTTTGCCAATGCTAAACACCCTTCTGTCTTTTTTGTCATTGATGTTCACCACCACTCTTCATCACGAAAACGCAGACATATTTTGCAAGTAGCCATACTAAACCAAATTACTAAAGATGCGAAGTTTCAGGGTGAAATTTTCACCATACCCACTTCTGACCTAAAACACTTTTGTCTTCTTGAATCACTGTAATGTGTGAGCATAAGATCTTATACAAAAAACTTGTATAGCTTACTTTTAGAAAAATAAATCTGCATGTTTTTTCTTGGAGTTTTGCTTTTTTTCGATCAACAATGCAACAAGGCTGCTCCATTTAATTACCGTTGATAATAAAGGTCGCCCTTGGTGAAAAATGGTTGTGTAGTGCTCTTGTCTGGGGGCTCTCGTGTTCAGTATCACCAGAGTGTTTACCATTGTCCACCAGGTGGTTGTGTCGCTGCACTGTCCATTGCAGCCTGAGGATGGCAAAGTAGAACCCTCAACACTGTCGTTCTTGTGTTCTGCTTTTTTGTATGAGAAAAGCATATAGCAGGTCAAATGGAAAATGGGCGTAAAAGTGTACTGCAGGGCTATTCCTTTAAGTTCAATTTATTTTTGTGGTGCTTTTGCCAGGTAGATTAAAGATCAATAATAATAGGTGTGGTGTATATGTGTGTGTGTGCCTGTGTGGGATTGTGTGTGTTCTAATTCCCTGCCTCCTTAAAACTAGGAACAGGTGTTGTCAACTTCCTTCTGCTTTGATCACAAAAACAATCAGATAACTTGATCTTGCAATGCTAACTCCTGAGTATTCAAGTGTGTTTTACTTACATTTATGGAGTCAGAAGATGTGGGTTTTATTACCATGGAAACTTTGGTGGAATCTGGTGTTATAATGTAAGGGAGCTTTACCCACAAGTGTTTCATTAATTTGCTTCTTGTTTTATACACATGCGGATACTACAATATGCACTTTGCAGATAGTTGATTATAAATCAACTAAATATGCTAGTCAGTGCTTATACTTAAAACACCACAATGGTCATGATTCAAAGGAAGACAAAGAGGGAAAAAACAAACAAACGAACTACTGCTTCCACAATAACACAAATAGTTTCTTCTTTGGCAGAATCTAAACAACACATGGAATAATACATGCACATAAAACACCACCACACTCATGAAAACCCATTCTGACCTAAAAACCGATTGTTCTTTCTATGAGCTATCATGAATAATAAATATCAGCAACAAAGTACTACATAATTTCTGCAATTTCAGTTAGTTAAGTTAAGCTATTTTCTGTAGATATTCATGGTGTCGGGTCTGTTCTCATAACATCTAGACTGCCCATTCTAACATGTTTTGGCATCACACAACACTTTACACACACAAGCGCGCGTAACACAAAACACATCTACTGACACAAACTTACCAGATATAATTTCAAAAAAAGCTTTTGCATTTTTCTTTAGGCTTCAGAGTTTCATTCTGTCTCCAAACAATGTCTATGGACAAGCTCCATTCCCATAACTTTTCATGAAAAAAGAAGGGTTCCCATGGGAAAACTTGGTTGTGTAGTGCTCTTGACTGGAAAGCCACGTGGTCAATTGCCAGAGTGGTTTCCAATTGAGCCACCAGGTGCGTGTGTCTGCTCACTGTCCATTGCTGCCTGGGATGACAAAGATGAACTCTTGTAGACGAGTTATACTGCATTCCCTCCGTGTTTTGACTGTAGTGAGATAACATGTTAGCACATCATTTAAGAAAGAAGTGGAAAACCACATATTGTTTGTTAGCTACTTTCCTGTGTTAGTTATTCTATTGTGAGCTTTTTACAGGCAGTAGAATTAAGTCATGACATTCTCTTACTCTCACTTATTCTTTCTGCGTGCCTGCAGGGTGTGTGTTTGCATGCGTGCATGCGTGTTGTGAGCGTGTCCTGTACCCAAACCTATTTATTCTCCCTCCCTTCACTAAACATGAAAGTGTTGTTAACTTTTTAAATGCTTAACAAAAGTAAAACCACATCCCCCTAGTGGTCCCAAAGATGGTGAAATTCTTTCAGATCTATTGCATAACAGCTCCAGGAGCAACGCTGAGGTTTGAAATCTGATGGACATGGCCTTCTGAAACAATGAGCATATAGTGCACATGCCATCAACTTTAATGCAGAGAGAGACAGAGAGTAGGTGACATCACAAGGAGGACAGAGGTGAGGACTAGAAGGGCATATAGACCGACATGAAATAGGGCAGCCTTGCACGCAGACGATAGACAGACAGAAGAGATCTAACACTCGTGTGAGAGAGACAAACAAGTGATGGTTGGTAAAAGAGAAAGGGAAACTTTGTGTTATGTGAGAGAAGCATGAGAGAGAAGGAAAAAAAAATTGAGAGATAGGAATCTGATTGACAGAAAGTGGAAGGGTAAAATAATTGCCAAACAATTAGAACACCATATTTCGTTTTTGAACAAGGGGCTGTGGATAAAGGAGATAAATGTGTCTCCTTGCTTTAATCATTTAATTGTTTCTTTGATACTCTCTATCTCGTTCTCTTCTCTTTCTGTCGGTATGTCTCTCGCTCGCTCGCTAGTTACTTGATTTCTTCTCTCTCTCTCTCTATCTCTCAACACACACACACACACACACCCACAACACCACATCACACACACAGATCGCACGCACGCCGCGGATGACACGCACACACGCACGCTCACAAAGACATGGTCCACAAACAAAATCAAAACACAAAAATTCTCCGCTATATTTCACCCACAAAATCTCACACACAACACAACATCATCACACCACAACACACACACACCAACACCTCCTCCTTTCACTCCATACACAGGCGCGCGCGCGCAACAACAACACACAACACACTACACCACACACACTCACACACCACTCACACATACACCACATCTCCTGTGTTCAGGAGTGCCACAGAAAAGCCGAGCCTATTATGGAACTGCTTATCACAATCGTGCAATCAGTCAGCTGTAGAATCAGCGTTTTCCCTGTCACCACAACGCCTGTCTTGATGTCGTAGGCTCTTTATTCCTCAGATGATTGCTGATGTAGGATGGGAGGGGTGTGGGGAGGGGGGTAAGGTGAATGTAGGCGCTTTAAGGGAAAAAATAATCGAACAATGAGGTCCATTGTGTACGTGGGCGACTAGCAGTACTATTAAATGACTAAATAACAGTTTGTGCCTCAATCCCTATAATACTATAAAAACTAATTTCGCACATTTTTACTGGATGCGATAGTATAGTGTTCCTTAAAGCTTCACAGGAAAAAGGGAGAATGGAAAATGCAGAGATGATGCTCTCAGAAAATCATGAGAATAAGCTGGAGGATCATGGACTGACAGATAAATAAGGCAAACACACATTTGGAAGATTTAAACACCAACACGATCTTTATGGTCTGCTTAGTATAAAAAACTCTTCTTCTTCTTCTTCTTCTTCGTCTTCGTCTTCCCTTCTTCTTCTTCGTCGCGTCGTCGTCGTCGACTTCGGTCGTCGTCGTCAAACCAACTAAGAAAATGTAATAATGTAACTGTTTCTGAGGTGCTATCATACATCACAGATACCTGTGTGGTCAAGTTTGGCCTTGGCACAATGGAAGGTTGGAGACATCAAAGAAGGCAACCAACTTCTTACAGGGAAACACACCCAAGTAGATGGAATTGCTAAAAATATAACATTCAGGACTGAGGACAGGAGGAGATGGAAACAGCCAGTAGAGGTGCATCTTGGTCCTCTTAGCATTCTACTTTGCTTGAAAGTGAGGAAATTAAGGAGTACTTGCGGAAAAAAAGGAGGGACAACAATAAGCAAGAGAATGATTCCACAAGAGTGTAACACTGTTGTATAGTCTTTTAGACAGTTTCAAAAATGCTGTTTTATTACACCTGTGAATGATGGTGTGTGTGTGTGTGTGTGTGTGGTGTTTATGGTGTGGTGTGTTTTGGTGTGTTGTGTGTTTTTTGGTGTTGTGTGTGTGTGTGTTTTGTTTGTGTGTGTGGTGTGTGTTTTGTGTGTGTGCGTTGTACGTACTTTGACCTTGTAAATTCGAATGAAAAATCACAAAAGAAATACTTTCAATCGTCTGCCCAACATCTGTTTGGTTGGTCCTTGTTTTAGCTGTTGTCGATGGTGCCTGTAGAAGGGTTTCTTTAATATTTTAGTTACTCTCTCTCTCCCACAGTTACACATTACATCCCACTCCCACCCCACACACACTCACTCACACACTCTCTCTCCACAAGTTAGCAAACACACCACACTACAACAACACACTTTATCTCTCTCCATCACACACGCGCGCGCACACACACACACGCACGCACACACACACCACACAACACACACAAAACACACACACAACACACACACACACACACACGCACTCAAACTCTTTTCCAAGCGTGCACGAAAACGCCAAGTCACTGCGGGCTGAAACGCTGACAACTAACAGGAAGAGCTCAGCTGGTAAACCACCTTTTCCCATATCACACACTGCCAGCCTTTGATGCCAGAACTTTCGTCTTTTATTCCTGTAATGATTGCCAGTGGGAGAGAGGAGTGGAGTGTGTGTGTGTGGGGGGGGGGGGGGGGGGCGAACCAACAATTATTGCCTATGCCTTGTGAGCAGTGGTTTTATGTGGTAGTAGACAAAACAGCATGCTCTCCTGACTGCTATTGTCATGCAACTGAAACGTTGTCATTTATATATAAAATGAAGTTCGTTTCACCTTGGGAAATTTTTTTCTGTCCTTTTTCTTTTTGATGTTTTTTGCTATAAAGCAGAGGAATATAGATTTTTTGACATTGAAAATTATTTTTTTTTAATTTAAAACAAAATTTTTTTTTGAGACTATTTTCAATGGTCTTGCTTAAAGTGCATATATTTTTACTCAGGAAATCTGCGATTTACCACAACGTTTTTTTTTTTCCAGTATTGTATAAAAATCAAACACAAAAAAGACAGTTTTAAAAAAGGAAAATGTGGTTATGGTACCAACGGTCAGGACTTTCTGTTATTCATGAAAATAATGTACAGAGGAAACAAAATCAAAAAACACTACCTCTATGATAAATTTGTTCAAAATTAAAAAAAAAAGTAATTAACAAGAAAGTGATACACATTCAACAATTGAAGCATCAAAGCTACAGGTTTTTTGACAGACTATGTATGTCCACTCAGGCACATTTCCCCGAAAATGAGGGTGGTCAAGACTGTCGTACAGGGAGCAACAAAGAATGGGGAGAAGAGGCAGACAGGGAAAATGATGGGAATAAACATGAGAGTGGATTGGCCTTGGGTGAAATGACTTGCTACGGAAAAGAGGCCTTGGTAAGTGGAGGAAGTGGTTGCAAAATCTTCAGTGGTGCACGGTCTCTGGGACTACGGGGTAGGGGAAAGATGAGGGTGAAGGTGAAGTATGGCTTGTGGTTCAACAACGCTGGATTGTGCTCCATGTTAATAACTTTTTTTTTTTTCAGAATGTCTGGCGTTGTTATTCATAGTTCAGCAGTATCTTGTTGGAAAAGCCGTATGCAATATTGCTCTTTTATATATGCCACGGACACTGGAGTGTGTCTGCATTGTGTCTGCTTGGGAATTGCTGCTTCAAAAACTGCAATGACTTGTTGCACAATCTTCTTCTGCATTCTTTGTGTATGATACTTTTTTTTATATAAATCTACTGATATTTTGTTTTAAAAAATTTATTCTTCCAACACTCAGACAGCAGCAACTTATGATGTCTACTGTAGTTTTGATGAAAATGCGTTGTGCTGACCTTAAGCCCTGACAAGTCAGGTGTAGCGCATCTCACTTTGGCGTAGGAGAAGTATTTTATTTGTAAATCTTTCCAAGAAAAGAAGGTAATACCCAAAGAAGGAAGAAAAGAGTACCGGAAGAAGGGAACAGTCAAAAACAAAGAGGGGGATAAAAACGGGAAATTTTTTAGGGAAATCCAGCCGGGGATTTACTGAAGTGGGGATGATATTTTTTTTATATGAAAAAGGCTCCGGCTTTCCCTAAGGAGATTTTTGTTGGGAAATAAATACACGGGAAGAAAAACAAAAAGTCCCTTAAGTATTTTGTTATTAAAACATTTTTTTGCAGCTTTTCCAGCTTCACCCCCAAGGGGGTTAAAAAAAAACATACATCTGTCTCAAGCATCACACCTTGAAATCGCTGTAACCCGTCAGTTATCATGGTGAGGCATGTAATAGTTGTAAGTGTTCCTAAAAGATGCCACCCCTTTGAGGATTTTTCCCTTTTTAAATAACTCCCAACTCAGGGGAAAAGTGGTTGGAGGGCTTACATGCGATCGTAGAGTTGCAGGACAGCAAGAAAGATGACGAATCCGGGGTGGCTTGATGGAGTACTCCCGACGACAGCGGGATGAAGACGTTGGTTGTGGAAGGATAAAGTTGTTTGTGAGTGTATGGTGTATAGATAATTGTCAGTTCTTTTCAAAGTGTAATTGGATCACCCCAAAAGATTTTTTCGTTTTTAATCATTTTTATCCCAATGGGGGGTTTAAAAAGGCAAATCATTTTATTAAAGTGAAACATTTCATGTAATCATTTCAGCTGCCCGCAGCTAATTTCAAAAGCCAGGATGTTTCCCCTTGGAAAAAGTTGTGGGCCAGTGAAGTGCACAACCAATGGAATTTTTTTTCTTAGTTCGTTGCCTAAATGATGGGGGACGGAATGCGTGGTCGGAACATCGTTTTCCCCCCAGCGAGGTTAAGAGTGTCGAGCGTGGTTCCAGTTGGATAAGTGACCGTTTTTTCGCGCCCCTTTGGGTTCAGTACGTCCCCATTACCAGCTGTAATAGTTACCGCCTCTTTAGGGTAAGGAAGGTAAAGGCGATGGAGAGGATGGGCGCCGCCCCCAATATGCTGCCCCCTAGAGGTTTGGTTTGAGCCCCGCCTGCCCTACGACTTAGAGGTTATGGGGCTCCCTTTTCCCTTTTCTTTAACTTGTGTATCCGCCCTTTTAAAAAGGGGACACTATTGATAACATTTTTACAGCCATATTTCTTTTTTTGTGTAGTGTACGTGGGAAGGTTTTTTTTCTATGGCCTCGGTTATTGTTTTCCCAAAAAGCAAAACTGGGAAAAAAACGTAAAAAAACATCTGCTCCTCAAAGAGTAACAAAAAATAATACACACAAACAAAACAAAAGCATAAAAAAAAAGAAAGCTAACAACAAAACCAAAAAAAAAAATAAAAAAAAAAACCCCAAATAGCAATAAATGGTTAAACTCTTTCTATCTCTTTCTGTCCGAGTTTGAGACCGTGGGGGGGCCCCCAAAAACCAAAAACCGTTCCTCCATTCCCCTCTTGTTTGCCTTTTCAGGGTTTTGTTGAGTTTGGCCGTCCATTCGTGATGTTTTTCCAGCTCTTCCTTGGTCGCCCCTTCTTTTTCCTCCTTGGCAGTTTAAAAAATGTCTTTGCAAATCCTTTGGATTTGTGAATGCCCCCTACAATTTAAGTTTACCTTTTTTTCGATGTTAGGAAGGTTCTCATAGGGTCAAAGGTTTGTGGATTTGTTATGCCGCTTTTGTTGTTGTGGTTTTGTAGGAGAGCCAAAAGGGGTCCCGAAAACTCCATCTCCACGCCCATATTCTTCCAAAGTAGTCAGGGTCCCTGATTCCAGGCTACAGAAATATGGATATGAAAAAGGTTTTCATCTCATAAAAATTCACTATAAGGATCAAAGTGGCAAGGGATCTTCTTAACCAAGAGAAACAGAAAATGTCCCTTCTAAAAACTACACACAGCAGCGTGTTGTGTACGCAGGGTTGGTAAAAAGGAAAAAAATACCTCTTGATACAATTATTTACTTTAATAAAGATAGCCCTCACACTCTACAAAATGTTGTTTGCTTGTACGTGGGGCTGTTTTTCCCCACCAAGAGGTGGCGTTGTTATGGTCCGATAAAAGCCCTGCCCTTACTTGAAAAATTTCCATGGAAGAAAAATCCTTCGTTTTAAGCTTGCTGTGTCCTTATGTGGTAGTAGGCTTTAAATGGACAGACTCAAGGAGTTAAGAGTTTCTTTCCCAGTCTCTGTAAACGTCATGTACAAACTTTTGGTGAACATTTCCCGTGAATTGCTGCGTACTGTTATTGGTAAGGGATGGCACATTTCACATTTACAGTGTTGACCCAGTTTTCATTTGTTTAATATTTCTTTATTGACCTGTATGTATATATATATATTAAAGAGAGAGAGAAGAGAGAGAGTAAGAAGAGAGAGAGAGAGAGAGAGAGAGAGAGAAGAGAGAGAGAGAGAGAGAGAGAGAGAGAAAGAAATATATATATATATATATATATCTCTATATATTTATATCTCTCTATATATAGATATATAATTTATTTGGTAAAGGACTACTCATTTTACGTTCGCAGTGTGAACGTAACCTTCATTTAATCATATCTCTTTATTCCTGGTGTGTTAGGTCATAATTTGTCCATGTTGATTTACAACAATACACTAGGCAGTTTAACAAGTTTTCTTTCAATAGTATTTACGCTGGTGAACATCTCAATCCAGTTAGTGCCCGAGAAACATTTAAGGACACCACAGACTCTTCCAAAGCACGACTGTGGACAGACACGGTGCTGTGCTGTAAATGGCCTCAACCATTACTGGCGTCATTAGCATCCATCATCATCTGAAGAAACAGCAGAATTTGAAAACTGTCATGCTTTTGTGTGTTGAGGGTGTATAGATGTGCAAAGAAGTTATCCGTTTATCAGGTGTACAGTTTCCGATGCAGGCACAGATGCAGGCACAGATGCAGGCACAGATGCAGGCACAGATACAGGCAGACTTTGAGACACAGACATACTAAAACAGTAAGCACACACACACACACATACACACACACATGCATACATACATACACATACACACATCCGTCTACTGTGTTATATCCCTTTCTAAAGCCTGCTTGCTCTTCTCTGATTTTTTCATTTGTTTCAACCCAGTCTGAAAGTCTTCTATTTAATATGGATGTGTATACTTTACTCATTATGCTTGTCAGAGAAACTCCTCGATAGTTGTCTGGCAAACTAGTTGCTCCCTTCTTATGTATTGGCACAATTATAGATTTAGACCACTCCTTTGGAAATAAACCCTCATCAAAAAGCTTATTGAACAACTGCACCAAATAGTCAATTATAGTGTCATCCACATTTTTAAGCATCTCCTATAATTCTGTCTGGACCAGCACTTTTCCCTCTTTCAATCTCTGTATGGCTGCGATTACTTCTTGTTTAGATATAGGTTCTTCAAGGATGGGTCTTGCACAACATTGTCGATTCTGACAGTTTCATCTTCCCCTGTTTCTGGTCCTGTATCGTATTCTCAAAGTCTTGAAATAATCTAAGGAAATGGTCATACCATTGGTCATTAGAAATTGAGTTACAGACTTTTCGTTTACAATTAACAGAACGAATAGTCTTCCAAAAGGACTTGGAGTTTCTCACATTTTCTTTAAGTTTTGTCAGTCTATTCTGGTCGAAGTCATACTTTTTTTGCTTTTGCATCTTTTTGTACTCCTTCTTGGATTGTACAAATGTCTCTTTCACTTCGAGTCTATTTGTCCTGAGAGAGAGAGAGAGAGAGAGAGAGAGAGAGAGAGAGAGAGAGAGAGAGAGAGAGAAGAGAGAGAGAGAGAGAGAGAGAGAGAGAGTGAGTGTGTGTACTTGCATGTAACGTCTATCCACATCAATTGATTTTAGACAAGTATGTGTATGTGTGTATGTGAGTGCACGTGTGTGTGTGTTCGTGTATGCGTGTGTGTGATAAACATGGCTCAGACTGAAGACTTGTACACGAACATTGTCTCCTTTCTTTGTGTGAGTGACATGTAAGCCGTTGCACCACATGACTGTAACCATCTGTCTTGATGAAATTGTATAAAATATATTAATCTGAGATAGCCCGGGGAAGTTTTTCATGAGTGTGTTTTATCACAATTTTGTCTGTCTGTCTGTCTGTTTGTTTTTCTTTCTATCTGTCTCTGTCTCTCTCTGTGTCTCTCTCTCTGTCTCTTTATCACAGTTTTGTCTCTAAGTCTGCTTTCTGTCTCTTCGACCCTGTTTCTGTCACTATCTATGTCTGTCTGTCCCCCCCCCCCTTCTCTCTCTCCCCCCTTTCCCACTCTCTCTTTCTCTCCCACTCTTTCGTTTTGCTTGTTTATAAAGTATCTTCATATGCAGAGGTGAACCAAACTTGCTGACAGCATAGAAGATACGAAATCAAAGAAGGAAGGAAACAACGGAAAGAAGCAAGGACAGGAGAACGCAAGAGAGTAAGGAATGAGACAATATAAGAATAAATAAAGAAACACATCAAATAAAATACCTAAACAACAAACAAAGAAACAAATAACAGAAAAAATAACAAAGAATCAAACTGGAAGCCTAAAGCTATCAAACAAACATAAGACACAGAGGAACTGACAAAAGATAATTGAGGTAATAAACAAGTAAAGAATGAAAACTGCAAAGTAACAATTAACGGAAGACTTCCCATCATTGCCTTAACTTCTTTGCTCTGCGATCGTCACAAAATACACTAAGCTCATTTGTTTGCAACAGTTTTGCTTTATTATTTGGTTTTTTTTTAACTTGTATCTATCACTGCTGTCATCGGTGGGAGATCCAGGCAATGCCACCAGGGTTCGCCATCTCTGTCTCTCTGTGATGAGTCGTACGATCGCCTGTAGCCCTCCTCTCAGACCACTGATCTCAGTGACGTTGGCAATGTAGGATGTTGGTGGTCTGCTTCTTTTCCTTCTGCCTTCAACCTTTACTTAGAGAACTGTTGTTATTAAATTTGTTTGTGTGTTTCTGTTTGCATGCCCAACGTATCTCGGTCTGCGCTTATCAAGTTCAACCAACATTTGTCCTTTTACTTAGTGTTCATTAAAATGCTTTCTGTTTGTTCTCCTGTCTGACCATTGGACTCTAAGAAATCGACTATACTGCCACATTTTAGCTGTGTGTTTGTTTTGTCTTTTTTCACTGTGCTGGGTGTCCAGGCTTCTGACCCCCACACCAGTACAGGCCAGACCAGTGTTTGGACAATTCTAGTTTTGAAGAATGTGTATAATTATGCCTGTATCAAGAAGTAAATATTTCAGTTAAAGAACATCGTGACTGTTGGACATTGTGTTAGCGTTGGTAAGAAGTCTGATAATTCAGTTTTTTGTAATATGTTACGGTAAGTTTTCATTCAAGACTGTTATTTCACACTTTTCTGTTATTGTTTGCATTCTCTTGTTTAGATTCCTTTTTCCAGTCTGAAATCACTAAATGTGAATAGACGTTAAACTAAAGATATATATCATTTAGAAGGACGGAGAGACACCTACATATCTTTGGTTTTAAGTAACCGAAAATCAAGGCAGAGGTACATACAAGTTTGTCTTGCAAGATGCGTGTATGCGAATTAATCATGGCTCCCAACCAGTCTTGCTTAGGGAAGATATCCCAGTTGCGTGACAACAGTTGCATGTCAACACACAATACAGCTCCAATGTCAGCCTCGATTGCATCATATTGAAGATTGAACATATTAATTATGAATATCGAAACCTTGCAATATTTATTTCTTACATGTTTTTTGTTTGGTGGTGGTAATGGTAGTGGTGATGGTGGCAGGTAGCTTGTTTAATTGTTTTCTCGGTCTTGGATTTTTATGTTGATCTTTTTTGTCTAAATCACAAAATGTCTGCCTCTATCTGTCTGTCTGTTTATCTGTTTGTGTCTCTGTTTCTCTCTCCCTCATGAGATCAGCTTGCATTATTAGGTATGTTTACCTTGCTACCTTTTAAAAAAACACCTTTTTTCAGGTAAATTCCACTGGTAAAATGATTTTGAAGACAGGTATGTATACACCAACAATCAGACGTAACAATGAATGCTCTACAGGCTTCTTCTTATTAATACATTTTGTGGAACCAGGAGAAAGATTCGTGCTACTTCTTTAAGTGATCCGACAACACATTTGATAAATAACAGAATGAAGAATCACAATTTAAAAAACAAACACACACGCACGCATCAGGCACGCACACCCACACACGTACACACACACAAACGCACACACAGAGCGGAAGGGATAGCCTGGTGGTCAGAGTGATGTATTCAGGATCTGCCTTCCCGGGTTCGAATCTCCCTGAAGAGGACTTTTTCCCTTTGGAGATAACATCAGTGCCGACTCCACTCTCCGCGAAATTCCTTCGGATGAGAATATAAACCGAGGTCCCGTGTGCAAACGCACGCAGAACATCTTGTGCACATGTTAAAATCCCTTCCGCTTTTTGTAAGAGTAGGCCATTGTGTGCTAGTGGGAACGGATGAAAAAATTTACAAAATTGCATACACACAGGGACTGGATGTTAAAGAGCACATGGGTGCTTATTCCATTATCCTTGAAATAAAAGGAGGAAGAAAAATAGCACACTTTGTTTTTTTCCTGCGAATATTGTATAGAGTGAAATCTCAAAACAAAAACAAAACAAAAACAAAAAACCCCCACAAAACCTAGCTGAAGAAATTGAAAGAAGCACTAACAGAAAAAAGAAGTCAAGAGCAACAACAACAACAAAGACAGAAGCATTGACAGCACACAAACACACGAAGTTGTTGCATTCTGCTAAGAAAAATAAATGTAAGGAAAGTTTCCCCAAGGCTCTCTTCTCATAGAATAACAGACAGACGGACAGACAGACAAACAGACAGACAGATTGGAGTGTGCTGTCTGTCACTTGTCGCCTTTCAGCATGTCTGCTAAACTGCTCTCTGATGGAGCTGGAGCTGACAATTTGATTAGGAGTGAGAGCTAAGTTAGTGCAGGTCTGGAAGGGAGTAGTGATGATAATGGATGAGGATTGGGGAAGTAAGAAGGAATCTGGATCCAGTCGGAAAGTTTGAAATAGTCTGGTCAACATGATTTTTTTTCCTGTTTGTTTTGGGTTTTTTCTTACACTTTTTTCCTAAGTTTTTGTTTGGCTGCTTTTTGTGTCATCATCTTGTCTTATTTTTTCCGTCACGTTCCTGCCCTACTGTTCCCACGCCGCTCATCTCAATGTTTCTCTGGCACAGCCAAACCAGTGTTCGCTGTGTTGCATTGTTAGGGTCTGAAGCCTGCAGTGATCATGTCAGTGCTAGCCTGCCGTGGGGCTACCAGCCAGTCAGGCCCTGCATTGATGGTAAGTAACTTTGGCAGTTTTCAGTGGTCCTTGTTTTAAGCTAACTATTCAGTACACAGCCTACTAACCCGCCTACTGATGACAATAATGGTTGAGTTGTGAAGCCAGACTGATTGAGACACCCTCATTGGGTGGTGACCACCATACACTTCAAGCCAAGGCCCCCAACACAAATTCACTACAGGCACAGACGTGTAAGAGAAACAGAAAGTGAGGTCATCATGTGACTAGCCTACTTGGGGCTAACTGGCTACATTTTTTGGTGTGAAGATCAACAGTGATAAGGATGATGTAATGGTATTGCAATGATAATGCATATTTTTTAGACTTTTTGATAAGGCTGTACTTTTCACTTTTTTTCATAATACGTTGAGGCTTCGAAAGAGCATAATTTACACAGATACCCGAAGTATTGGTCAGGTAATTTGAACGACACTGTCAAAATAACAACCATAAAGGGGAGGACCTGTCCCTCGTTAGTCCCGTCTTTCCAACGCCCTGTTGGGAATTTCCCTCGGGGTTGACGTTAATGTATTGGGAACCCGCCCTTCCCCCACACTAATCATGTAAAAGGGGGTGGTTTGGTCAGAGGTTGTTGTTTTTTTTTGGGAACCCCCAAATTTAAACCCTTCCCTTTCATTTTTTCCCCTTTCCCCCCTGTATCTTGTAACACTGGGAAAGCCCCAACTGAATTTTTTGAAACCCAGTTTCCTCCACCCCCTTTGAAACTCTGGGGCCCCTCAGAAAACACCTCTGTCTCATAAACCCTTTTTGGGAAAAATCGCTGCGGGGCCATGAATACAAAATTTGATAGAAATTTCCCGGGGTTATTTGGTTTTTTTTTATACAGGGGGGAACTCGCGTGGGAAAATCTCTACTGACCGCACATGTGTGTTTTGTGTTTTGGTGGGGGGGGGGGTGCATTTTGTCCCGGGGTTTCTTTGCGGGGTTTTGGGGTGGGGTTGTGGTGTGTTGTTTTGTGTTTGTTGTGGCTGTGTACGTGACATTTATTTGAATTTAATTTTGAAATTTTAAAAACCAAAAGGGGAAAAGGTATTTTTTTTATATTTTTGAAGGGTGCTATCAGTTTCCTTGTATTGAATTTTCCCTTTTAAAAAAGATTACAGGTTTTGACTTGCCCTTGCTTAAATTTTTTTCCCATAAAAAGAAACCCTATCTTGTTTTAAAAAATTTTTAAACCTCTTTAAGGGAAGGCATACGGTTTATGGTTAAGTTGCAGGGCAAAAGGAAAAACCCAAAAAACCTTTATTTAAAAAAAAGGGAAAATTTATCATTTAATATTAACTCCACTATCTCTCATCATAAACCAAAACAAAGCTGACTGCTGGGAAAAATCTGGTCTAAAAAATTTTTCCTTTTAGTATAATCCCCTAATTTTCATTTTGTTTAAGGGGAGGGTTTTCAATTGTGGCAACTTCCATTTCCCCGTGCTTAACAAATGGGGGAAAAGGGGCCCGGTTTACAATTTTTTTTAAATTTATCTTCATTTTAATTTGGAAATAAATATCTGTTTTTTTTGCTCTCTGTTTTTCCCTGTCCTACATCTCTCCTCTGTTCTTTCTATGTTTTCCTTTCTCTCTTTTGTTTCTCCCTCCTTCTCCTCTCTCTCTCCCCTTTTTCCCTCTTTTTCCCCCTTTCTTCTTACCCTTTTTTAAATTTTTATGTATTGTTCCCACCCCTTTTTTTTTTCCACTTTCCCTAAAAAATCTCTAAACTTTTTTTAAAAAGCCACGAAAAAAAATTGTGCTAACAATTTCCCCCTTACTGAGATTAGCACAAAACAGTTTGTTGTTTTTGTCCCTTTATTGTTTTGCCTTTAATTATGCCAGGGATGCTTAAAGGGGAACAGGAAAAACGTTTAACAGGCGTGAGTTTTTGGGTTGCCCCATTGCCCTTTTTTTCAACCTGTCTTCTCCATTCAATCCTCTCGAGGGAGCCGGGGCTGAAAAGTAATTACCATGAGAACCGGGAATCCCCAGAAAAGGGGGGGTTGGGGGGGAAGTGGATGTGGTGGAATGGGAAGAAGTTTTCGGGTACCTGATAGAACCATCATTGTTTTGTCGTTGGGGAATTTTTAGACCGAAAAACAATAAAACTAATTTATTGGCGATATATTATGATCATTTCATTTTGTGATCTAAGAAAAAATAGTATGTTTAAATGTATGTCCACTTTTAGGAGATGGATTTTCATTTTGTTTTAAATTTTGCCTGTCTCAAAAATTGCTACCCCTTTTTAGACCCAAAATCCTTTCCCAGGTTCCCCTTTCCCCTTTCCCCATTCCCCCCCCCTCAAACGTACACTTTTGATTAAAAAGCACGGGAAAATTTCAATCGGTTTCAAGCCATGGAAAAACGTCTTTAAAACATCAGGGTTTCGTGTTTAAAATTTTGGTTGGGGATGGTTTGCGTATAGATCCCAATCAAAAAAAGCAAAAGACGAATGATTCCTCTATATACTGAACAAGGGGGACCCCCCTGCAGGGCTGTTTTTTCTGTCCCCATTGTCTTGTCTTTAAAAACCGGCCCTTTTTTTTCAATCCCCATCTTATGGGTCGTGACCCGGGGCATAATTAAACCCTTGGGGAAAAAAGGGGTTTCCCAAACCCTAGAGTGTAAGGGGGATGGGGGTAGGAGATGAAAAAAAGAAGAAGACGCCTGGTCATGACGGGGAACTTGTCCGTTCTGGGTTGGGAGAAATACAGCCAAGAAAAATTTTTCATCAAAAATGGGCATTTTTGTTCGTTCCCGGGAAAGCCTGAGGGTCTCCAGTGGGGAGATTCTGTTTATGTGATTTCTTTCCCCTTTAAAGGGAGCCCCTTCTGACTTCTTTGGAGAGGGCTTGTGTTTTGATAAGAATTTGGAAGGGAACAACAAACTTGGTGTCCCGCACTGAGAATAAAACCAAAGTCTCGCAGCGAACCCCAAAAACATCCCCCTAACGCAATAAAAACCCGTTCAACCTTTTGGGAAAATTAGATGTTTGATGGGAAGGGTAACAAAAAGTACAAAACCGCATACCCCAAAGGGGGTTTATTGTAAAAAAAAAAACACGGGTACGTAATTTTTTTATTTTTTTGGATAAAAAGCTAAGAAAAAAGTAAGAAATAGTCCCCGTCAGAAAATTGATTTAAAAACTTATTGTTGGGTGTGTTAGGGGGGCTTTCACTCGGTTTGCTCTTTTGGGTAGAAATTCAGGGTTTATTGTTGGGAAAAAACAATGTTTAAGCAGCGGGTTTTCTATCCTGTAGGTATCACAAAATTTTTGAAACGGGGGGTGGGTCAGGGAAAAAATTGCCACACTTTTAAATCCTTTCCGCTTTTCGCCCAAGGGGGGGCCCTTTGTGTGCCATTGGGGAAAAGATGAAAAAATTTTCAAAACCCCAGAAAAACACGGGGGCTGGATTCAAAAACGCATAAATGCTTAGGGCCAAATTTTCCTCGAATTTAGGGTTTTAAAAAAGGAAAAAAAAAACCCCTTAAAAAAATAAAATATGTGCATTTTTCTATAAAAAAGTATGTTCCAATAGCAGGAAATGGCTTAATTTTTAAAAAAGGGGCCGGGGGGAAAAGGGACTAGCGTGTAACAACAATTCTGCATTTAAATTTAACGCAGGGGCCTGGGGATATTTCCTCCGTTTAACTTTTGGAAGGGGTTGGGCGGGGACTGATAGTTCTCCAGGGGAAAAAACCCCCCCTAAAGGCATTTGGGTGTGGCGGGAAACCACGCAAAACCCGAAAAGCCCCCCAGGAAAATTTGGGCCCCGAAACCCCCCTTTGGGGTTGTAAAATCAACAATTGAGGCATGTTTGTATATTTCGCGGATTTTGAAAACCCAGCACCAAACCCCCAAACAACCCCGCAACGCACGCTCGTACGCCCTCCCTACCACCACAAATATAGACCCCAAGTGCGCACGCACTTGCGCACGCCCACGCGCCCCAAAAACCCCCCCCCCCCCCCCCTTTGGGTAAAACTATAAACCGAGGTAAATGTGCGAAACACGAAACAAAACTTGCGCACAATTTTAAAACCCCTTCCCCTTTTTTCGGGGGAAAAGCAACCCAAAATTTTTTTGCCCTTGGAAACAGATACACAATTTCCCCCAAACTGCACACACATAGGGGGTGCATGTGAAAAGTACATGTGCTCTTATTACATTGTCCTCGAAATAAAAGAATGAATTAAAAGAAACAGAAACGTATACACAGATAAAGGGGGTGGAGAGAGACAGACAGACAGACAGAGAAGACACAGACAAGAGAGACAGAAACTGTGATAAACAGACATAAGATAGACAGACAGACATTTACACAGACAGACGGACAGACATATACAGATATACAGAGAGAAAAAACCCTCCATAAAAGAAATTGCATTCCAGAAGTTTTGTTCCCAAAGGCATCAGAGACAATTCAAGCTTGTAAAAAGAGTCAAACTTGGAAATACACTAACGCTCCGAAATTCTACCTCCCTTTCATCAATCCACCACATCTCCTGATGTGAGATTTCCTGTTTTGGCCTATGGGAATGCGTGATGTTTTTTCCTTATTACAATAGTGGGCATCATCATGCAAATGTTGTTTGGTCCATTGTTGGGCTTTCCTCAGCTTAATCCCCTCGGAAGGGTCATCCAGATTATGCACCCTGTCTCACTAAACGCACTTGGGATTTGGATGAGTACACACGATAAATATACATTGTGGGGACGGGATAGCTCAGTGGTCAGAGCACTCGCTTTCCCTCAGTTAAGGTTAAGCAGCATCGTGCGTGGTAATCCCGTAGATAGGGGACCGTTTGCGCAACTTGGCTTCAGTACAGTACCCCAGTTGACCCCGCTGTAAATGGATACCTCTCTTTTTAGGATCAGGGAAGGTAAAGCAGTGAGGGAAAGGAGATGGGTGCCGCCTTCAATATGCTGGCTCCTAGAGAACCTGAGGTCTCTGATGCCTCGCTGCTCTATGACCACATGGGTTATGGGACACCTTTACAATGTACATGCTGAGAAACATATATGCTTGAATGTTTCTATGTTATCACCATATATGCAGCCATAATCCAACTTCAGAGGATTTTATTTTTATTCGTTTTAGAGAGAGAACAAGCTACAAGCTGCTATGTAAAGAGCTTTACTTGAATGAAGATAACGCTCATATTACATTATGAAGCATACCATCATTTTGATATAGATCTTGGCAGTATTGCTATAGTTATTATCAATAACCGACACGTGGTTTTTTTAGCTGAGCCAGTCATTATGTGCTGAGTTATTAAGAAAAAGAGACCATTATGAAAATACCCAAGAAAGACATCATCATCATTCAAGGGGATTTTAACGCCAAAGTAGGTCCTGACTCTTACAACCAATGGGGCTGGAACAGTTGGTCAGTTTGGAACTGGAGAGACCAACGACAGGGGGACTACGTCTGCTGGAGTTTGCCTGCACCCACAGACTTACCATTGCCAATACCCTATATCCCCACAAGCAGTCAAGGAGGACAACCTGGCATGCGCCAAACGTCAAGATCCATAACCAAATAGATTTTATCTTAACACCACGGCGCTTCAAATCCAGCATCAACAGAGCCAGAACAAGAACCTACCCTGGAGCTGCCATAGGCAGCGACCACGACCTTGTGCTGCTGGTATTCAAAATGAAGCTGAAGAAAAACAAACAGCCTGCAAACCCACGTATCAAATTTGACGTGGACAAACTGAAAGATCCGGATGTCGAGGAGATCTTCCAAGCTAACCTTGGCGACGTTTTGCGGCATTAACCCTCCTGAACAATGACATCAATGACCTCACCAACAACTTTAATGAGGCAGTCCGAGAAACAGCAGAGGAGGTACTCGGTCGTCAGAGTAATAAAGACCAGCCATGGACTGCCAATGACATCTTGGACCTCTGCCATACAAGAAGAGCACTAAAACCAACCAGGTCTTCCAACCCTAAAGAACACCGGGAGGCCAACAATCTTGTGAAGAAGTCAATGTTAAAGGCCAGAGAGAAGTGGATCAGTGATCAATGTGATGAGATCGAAAAAAGCATGAAAGTGGGCAACAGTAAAAAGGCATACGACACCCTGAAGAAACTTACAAAACCACTTCAAACCAAATCATCAGTCATTGAAGACAGCTCCGGAAACCTCCTCACAGAAAGCTCAGCTGCATTGAACAGGTGGTATGAGTATTGTAAAGAACTGTACAACTACCCAATACAACCTGACAAGAGCATAATAGAAGAGAAGGCAGCAACATCAAGAGCACCCTCGCCATTACCTATACTGAGGGAAGAAGTGGGAAGAAGCCATAAACAGCTTACCAGTAGGAAAGTCCCCAGGAGCAGACAACATACCAGCAGAGCTGCTCAAGCATGGTGGCGAAACAGTCATCACACATGTTACAGCTATCTGTCAGAAGATTTGGGAGACAAAGCAGTGGCCAACAGAATGGACACAATCACTCATCATACCCCTGCCCATAAAAGGGGAATTTACGCCAATGCCAAAACTATAGAACAATCAGCCTCATCAGCCACGCCAGCAAGATCATGCTCAAAGTTATTTTGAATCGACTCAAGAAGGAGGCAGAAGAACACCTTGCAGAGAAACAAGCTGGGTTTAGGGCAGGCAGGACCACAATCGAACAGATTTTTAACTGCCACATCCTGATGGAAAAACATCTTCAACATCAGAGAGACCTGTTCCACAACTTCATCGACTTCAAGAAGGCTTTCGACAGAGTATGGCACGAAGGCCTGTG
>CM054146.1:65665116-65690484 GCA_028751875.1 Rapana venosa | reverse complement strand
GGAAAGTTTCTCTGCCACAGACAAACCAGTGTTCGCTGTGTCGCAGTCACTTTGGCAGTTTTCAGTGGTGCTTGTTCTAGGCTAACTAACGCAGGACACTACCTACTAATCCGCCTACTGATGACAATAATGGCTGAGTTGCGGAGCCAGACTGATTGAGACACCCTCATGGGATGGTGACTACCATATACCTTCCACGCCCAAGCCCCCAACACAAATTCACCAAGGGCACAGATGTGTATGAGACATCGAAAGTGAGGCCATCATGTGACTAGCCTACTTGGGGCTAATGGGTTACAGTTGTATTGTATGAAGATTAACCCTGAAGAGGACGATGTAATGATATTGCAATGAAAAGATTGGAACTCGAGACCTCCCACAGCACTACCCACTGTACTACGGTGGCTGGTTTGGTCGAGAGGTTGTTGTTGTTGTCGTTGTTCCGAACTCCCTAATTTACTACCCTTACCTTCATCTTCACCTACCCTGTAGTCTTGTAGACACTAGGGGCACAACTGAAAAAACAGAAAACACACTCTGTCTCGATCATCCCACCTGAGAATCACTGTGAGACCATGAATACACAATAGAGAGAAATTTGCCTGGGTAGTTGATTTTTTATACATGTGGCGTTGCTCACGTAGTGACACTATCTACTGACCGTGTGTGTGTGTGTGTGTGTGTGTGTGTGTGTGTGTGTGTGTGTGTGTTCATGCGTGCGTGGTGCGTGCGTGCGTGGGTTGTTGTGTGTGTGTGTGTGTGTGTGTGTTCGTGACATTTTTATTTGAAGTTATTTTGAAATGTTTTAACCAATTGAAATGTAGCTTTTTATTTCTTTTGAGATTGGTACGTATCAATCTTCCTGTCAGTTTTGTGATTGCCCTTCAAGGGATGATTAAAGTGTGTTTGACTTGACTTGACTTAGTTTATTTTGCCAGAGAAGCAGCCGTATATTGTCTTCAGGCAATGCCTACCTCCTTCAAGAAGGCACTACAGCCTGTTATGCTTAGCGCTTGACATGGCTGAAGATAAATCCAAAAACACTGTTTTAAGGGATGACAATAGTTTAGTTAATATTTAGCTTAGCACTATGCACTGTTATCAGTAACTAACAAAGCTGAATGTCTGGGCGAATCTGGCCTAGATGAAGTCTTTCATGTTAAAATGATCACGCTAAGTTAATTTTGGTTAAGTGGATGGGGTTTCAATTGTGGCAACTTAGGATTTCCGTGCTAAATGAATGAAGTTAAAGTGGCATGTGACTGGTTTTTTTCATGCATTCAGTTTAAATTGGAAACAAAGTAACCTGTATGCTAGATGTCCTCTTTGTGTATGTCAGTCTGTGTATCTCTCTCTCTCTCTCTCTCTCTCTCTCTCCTCTCTCTCTCATCCTCTCTCTCTCTCTATCTCTCTCTCCTCTCTCTCTCTCTCTTTGCACTCTCTTTCTCTCTCTCTCTCTCTCTCTCTCTCTCTCATCTCTCCTCTCTCTCTCTTCCTCTCTCTCTCTCTCTCTCTCTTGCACAAAAACTTGCACAAACTTGCACAAAAGTGCCGCAGGCAAGTCTATACTGTTGGCTACAAATTGGCATAATTACTTGAAAACAATATATGTTAATTATACAAAAAACCAAAAATTTTCTTCAGAGCAATTCAAAACACGTCTTCCATTGCCATTGAACAAAGTTCATCCCCGGGCACTTACAACAGAATGCTCCAATATCAGCCCTCCAAGACTCCAGGTCCACCATTTCTTTTACAATTTCAGGAACTGCCACCTGGAAATCCCTATACACTGTAAATGAATCAAAATACCATGCCGGTTTGTTTGTATTTCTCTATTAATTGAATGATAACAATAGAAAGAATAAGGATAGTTTGTACACACAGAATTGGTCAGAGCAGGGAAGGAAGACCACGACCAATGATAGTCAAGTTTAGTAAGTGGAGTGATAAAATGGCAATCCTTTCAAACCGACCCTATAGAGAAGAACTGACTAAAAAGGGAATCCGAGTGGCAAATGACTTGACCAAATCCCAAGCAAGGGCAGTAGCAGCTGCAAAGAGTGAGGGAAAGTTTGCTTACTTTAAACAAGGCAAATTGATTGTGGAGCCCAGAAGACCTGACTCAAGAACATACGCAGAAGTGGTTGAAGGAAATAGACAGAGGGCACACATGGAAACCATTCCAGCTGGAAGTGAAAGCAGGAACGGGAGCAATCATGACGTCACCACCCTGGAGGAGAAGACAAACCAGGACAGGGCCAGCTGTCAGAAACAACCAAACAGGGAACCCTCAAGGGCACCGGGTCACCAGGAAGGTGAAGACTTCATCAGGACTCCAAGCCAACATGGGTCACCTTCACTGCCAGACATCAGGAATCGGGTCTCTGCTGTACGTGATGATCACCGTCAACCGGAAAATGGACGCAGACAAAGACAATCTGACATGCACAATCTGAGGGACAGCAGGGCTCCAGGGAGAGGTCCTGCCTCTCAAAGGAATCAGAGAAGCCCTCAGCCACGTCGATCAGAGCGCAAACTCAATAAACCATAGGACAGGCAGGGCCATTCATCTGGTGTATCAGTTCTTACGTTTTAATGTGGAAGGCCTTGCTGGTAAGATCATGATGGTTCCTTTATGCAATATGTTTTCTTCCTTTGATATGGCATGCTTGACAGAAACATTTATTGACAATTCCTTTGATTTAACTGGGTTATTCCCAGAGCATGTCATAATGGTATCACCAGCAAGGAAATTGTCCGTCCAAGGGAAGAAGGTCGGAGGGTGATTTTGCTCATTAAACGTAAATTGTACAAAGAATATATGAAACCTGTAGAGGTAAACTGTGCAAACACAATTGCTGTAATGATTGATAAGTCATTTTTTAGCACAGACAAAAATGTCCTTTTTCATAGCATGTTATGTTGTGCCAGAGAATGGCCCGTTATAACGATTATATGGTGGCCAAAAATGGCATTGAGATATTAGAGGACAGTATTGCCAATCAGGTAGAAAACGAAGAAGTGTACTTTATGATCTGTGGAGATCTGAATGCTCGAACAGCTTCCCAGCAGGCAAAATTAGAGAGCATGCCAGTCTACTCCCATGATGGTGATGATGATGACGACAATGATTTGGAAGTAAAGGGAATGTTTGACAGGTGTTCTAAGGACACAACAGTTAACAATTTTGGTCGTTCATTGCTTGATCTGTGTCTTATGCTCGATTGCATTGTTCTGAATGGGGTTTGTGAGGGGACAAAAATGGGGATTTTACTTTTATAAGTTCAAATGGCTCTAAGTGTAATTGACTATTTTGTTATGTCTCAAAATTTGTTTTCTCGAATGAACAGTGTTATGCAAGTCATGGATCGTTTAGATTCTTGGCACCTACCTGTGGAATTGCACTTGGATAATATAGGGCAGAAGTTCTAAAACTGAAGTCATAAATGACATAAAGAGGATCGTGTGGTATGGTCAGATGAGTTTGCCCAGTTGTATAAGAATGAATTAGCCTCATTAGAATTTAAGGAGACAGTTCAAGAAGCATGTCATGTTTTAGACGAAAATATTGATAAATCAGTTGATGTAACGACAAAGGCACTGCTTGGAGCAGCTGAATGTATGGTAAAAACTGTTGGGGGAAAAATGAAAAAAACCAATGACTGGTTTGATTATGAATGCCACGAAAAGAAACGTCAAGTTAAAAATGCTTCTGAGAGAATTTAGAAGGACAAATAGACTCGAAGTGAAAGAGACATTTGTACAATCCAAGAAGGAGTACAAAAAGATGCTAAAAGCAAAAAAGTATAATGACTTCGACCAGAATAGACTGACAAAACTTAAAGAAATTGTGAGAGACTCCAAGTCCTTTTGGAAGACTATTCGTTCTGTTAATTGTAAACGAAAAATCTGTAACTCAATTTCTAATGACCAATGGTATGACCATTTCCTTAGATTATTTCAAGACTTTGAGAATACGATACAGGACCAGGAAACAGTGGAAGATGAAACTGTCAGAAAACGACAATGTTGTGCAAAAACCAAGTCCTTGAAGAACCTATATCTAAACAAGAAGTAATCGCAGCCATAAAGAGATTGAAAGAGGGGAAAAGTGCTGGTCCAGACAGAATTATAGGAAAAGATGCTTAAAAATGTGGATGACACTATAATTGACTATTTGGTGCAGTTGTTCAATAAGCTTTTTGATGAGGGTTTATTTCCAAAGGAGTGGTCTAAATCTAAATTGTGCCAATACATAAGAAGGGAGCAACTAGTATGCCAGACAACTATCGAGGAGTTTCTCTGACAAGCATAATGAGTAAAGTATACACATCCATATTAAATAGAAGACTTTCAGACTGGGTTTTAAACAAATGAAAAAATCAGAGAAGAGCAAGCAGGCTTTAGAAAGGGATATAGCACAGTTGATCATATTTTTACTCTCTATGGGCTTGTACAGAAACATTTACAGAAGCATGCTAAACTGTTTGTTGCATTCATAGATTTCAGAAAAGCATTCGATTCGGTAGATAGGAATATACTATGGGTTATTTCTTCATAAAACAAAGGGAAATTTAAAGGGAAAAATGTATAGGGCTATAAAGGGTGTATATTCATCTGTAATGGCTTGTGTACGCAACAGATTTCTTACACAGATTACTTTGACTGTCCCAAGAGCGTTAAACAAGGTTGTTTGTTGAGTCCCTTAATGTTTTCAATTTTCATAAACGAACTGGCTACAGAAGTAGCGAACTTCGGAAAACATGGAATACAAATGATCCCAGGAGCAGTTGAATTATTCCTGTTACTTTTCGCAGATGATGTCATTCTTTTGTCTAGCACACCTACAGGACTGCAAAATCAACTGAACACATTAAAATCAGAAGCAGATCGTCTGGGCCTCACAGTAAATTCAGAGAAAAAAGATGGTTATGGTATTTAGGATGGAGGCCACTTGGGAAATGAGAGAAAAATGGACTTAGGGGACCAAAAACTTAAAGTAACAAATAACTATAAGTACCTTGGGGTAACATTTTCAACAAAGTTGTGTAATAGCTCTATGTTTGATATGATGTGTCAAAAAGCTATAAATGGAGTTATGCAAATTATCAAATCAATGAGAAGATTAGCTTCTGCTGATAGTACATTATTTTGGAAACTGTTTGACACACAAATAGAACCTGCCCTGACGTATGCAGCAGAAGTATGGGTTTTAGAAGATACCCACACAAATTGAAAAAGTACACACCTTTGCCATGAAAAAATTCTTATGTGTTCCATTACATGCATCAAATAAACTTATGTACGGAGAAACTGGTAGATACCCCTTTTATATAAGAACCATAACTAAATGCATTAAATACTGGATTAAACTTATCAGGCTTCCTATGTTAAGAATAAACAGACAAG
Source organism: Rapana venosa (assembly GCA_028751875.1). Taxonomy (NCBI): domain Eukaryota; kingdom Metazoa; phylum Mollusca; class Gastropoda; order Neogastropoda; family Muricidae; genus Rapana; species Rapana venosa. Next base: position 65,685,072 of record CM054146.1, on the reverse strand, counting down.
CATAAAGAGATGCTGCTTTTTACAACATAATAATGGTAAAGTAAACTGGCGACTAAAAGTAAAAGATCTTTTGACGATAAATGGATTTGGGATTTTTTGGCTATGCCAGGGGTGGGTTATGAAGAACAGTTTGTTAGAGAATTGAAAGATAGACTTATTTCATGTTTTCATCAAAACTGGCATGAACAGTTAATGTCTAGTGAAAAATACACTTGGTATAGCTCCTTTAAAGATGCGTTTGGTCCAGAACAGTAAACTCATATCGTTAACTAATAAAAGGCTTCGAAGTAATTTACTAAAATTTAGGCTAAGATTGTGTGGTCTTTTTTAACTGCAAACAATGGTATATTACAGCAGAGACAGACAACAACTCTTGTCCAGCATGTGGAGAAGAAGAAGAAGACGAATTTCATTTTTTGTTTGCTTGTAGAACTTATCATGACATTCGCCAAAAAATTGCTTTTTTGACAAACCCAACCAACAGGTCCACCAATCTTGTACAAAAGGTGTTATCTTCAAATAATAAAGTCCGAGCTTAAATCTTTAGCAATATATATAACGCAGGCTCTAGATAAACGTAAGCAGACTATGAATGAAACGGATCCTATACGTAATAACTGAAAATATTGGTTGGCATTTATATCTGGGCTTTGGATTATTACTTATGTCCTTTTCATATTCATTCCTATGTTAATATGTTACTTACAATTACCCCCTTTGACTGATGGGGTTGTAGCTTTTGTCAAATAAAATTCGTTCATTCGTTCATTCATTCATTCTCTCTCTCTCTCTCTCTCTCTCTCTCTCTCTCTCTCTCTCTCCTCTCTCTCTCTCTCTCTCTCTCTCTCCCCTCTCTCTCTCTCTCTCTCTCTCTCCTCTTATCATTTCTTATTTTCTTGTACTGTTCCCTTTCTGCCTTGTTTCCACATTGCTGAAAACCCGTAAACAAGTTTTTTTTAAAGCACACACAAACAATTGTGCCAAGACTGTCTTCTTACTGAGAGTAGCACACACATGCTTGTTGTCTTGCCTTTCAAATGATGCCATAGCAATGTTCTGAAGAGGAGACAGGGATAACAGATACAGGCGTGATGTCTGTTGTTGTCCCATTGTCCTTTCTTTCAACCTGTCTTCTCCATTCAATCCTCTCTGATGGAGCCGTGGCTGACACTGTAATTACCATGGGAAGCCGGGAGATGCCAGACAGGGTGGGTTGGAGGAGGAAGGTGGATGTGTGTGCAATGGGAAGAAGATGTCTGGTCACCAGATTGAACCATCAAAGCTATTTTGTCTGTTGTTGAGTTCTAGACCACACAAAGGAAGAAAACCGAAAGCACTGGGGAATAGATTATGATCATTTGCTTTAGTAATCTATGGGAATGAAGAGAATGCTCAAAATGTAGAGTCCACGTTTTAGGGGATGGATTGTATTTTAACAGAAATTTTGCCTTTCTCAAATATTTACTACACAATTGTAGGCTTCAAAATCCTTCCCAGTCCTCTCCTCCCCCCCCCCCCCCCCATCCACCCTCCCAAAAAGTGCACAGAATGATTAAACAGCATGTGAAATGCAATCGGTTGCAAACCATGCAAAAACAATTCTTTAAAACATCAGCTTTTGTCGTATTTCAAGCCCCTGTGTTAGCACGCCTGCATAATAGGTATTCCCAATCAAAATAATGCAAAATACGAAATGATGCCATGGCTGTTTTCTGAACAAGACAAAAGGGCAATCCTCATACAGGTCTGTTGTCTGTCAGCAATTGTCCTGTCTTTCAACCTGTCTTCTCCAATCACTCCTCTCTGATGGAGCCATAGCTGGCACTGTAATTACCATGGGAAGCCAGGAGATGCCAGACAGGGAGGGAATAAGGAGGATGGGGATGGAGGAGTGTGAAATAAGAAGAAGATGCCTGGTCATGACGGGCAACTTGTCAGTTCTCTGCTGGTAGAAATACAGCCAAGAAGCGTTCTCAGTCAAACACATGGGCATTCTGTGTTCCTTCCTCGGCTAGAGCTCTGAGGCTCTCCAGTGGCGAGATTCTGTGTATGTGATTGCTTGCCCACCATTAAGGTAGACGCATTCTGACTTCATAGTGAGTAGATGGCTTGTGTTTTGATTAGAATTAGAGGCAACACAAATGTCGGTGTTCTGTACTGAGAATATAAGCCAAAGTCTCGCCTGCGAGTGCAGGCAGAACATCCAACTAACGCAATATAACCTGTTCAACCTTTCGGAAAGTTAGACTGTTGCTGATGGGAACGGATAACAAAACGTATAACACCGCATACACACGGGAATGATTGTGAAAAAAATACATTGGTACGTATTATGTTATTTTCGAGATAAAAGAGCTAATGAATGAGTAAGAAATAGTCTGTCAGAAAAATTGATAACATCATATTTTTGTCTGTTGCTTAGGGAGCGTGCACACATTTTGCTATTGGGCTAGAAATTCCAGGTTCATTGTTGGTGAACACAATGTGTAAGCAGCCGTTTACCAGTCATAGGGAGCACGCATTCTGACATCGGGGATGATTTCCAAATACGATCACGCAGAACATCTTGCGCACACGTTAAGTCGTGTTCCGCTTTTCGTAAGAGTAGGCCATTGTTTGCCGTTGGGAACAGATGACAGCATTTACAAAACCGCAGACTCACGGGGACTGGATGTCAAAGCGCATAGCTGCTTATTCCATTATCCTCGATATGTAAGATTAAAATTTAAAAAACATATAATTTTTTTTTAAAGTGCATTCGCTATGAAAAGTATGTTCCAATCAGAAGACAATGGCCTACATGTTGAAAAGGCGAAACAGGTACTAGCGTGTATACAACACGTTCTGCGTTTATTCAAACACAGGACCTCGGTTTATATTCTCATCCAGTGGAATGTTTGGAGAAGTTGAGTCGGCACTGATCGTTTATCCAGGGGAGCATCCTTCCCCAAAAGGCGTTTGGGTGATGGCTTGAATCCACGCGATCAGATAGCCAGCTCAGAGTACTAGGCTATCAGAAACCCAAGTGCGTGTTGTAATATCAACAAATTGAGTGCATGTGTGTATATGCGCGTGAGTAGAAAACACAGAGACACATGCACACAAACACACACGAACGCACGTTCGTACGCATGCACACACATTGACACACACACACACACACACACACACACACACACACACGATCTCGCTGCATGCGCGCGTGCAATCTCCCCCCCCACACCTCCTCTTCTCCCCCCCCCCCACCCCCTTCGATGAAGCCATAAACCGAGGTCCATTGTGCGAACGCACACAGAACATCTTGCTTTACACGTAAAAACCCGTTCCGCTTTTCGGAAGAGCAAACCATTGTGTTGCCGGTGGAAACAGAAGACAAAATTCACCAAACTGCACACATATAGGGACTGGATGTAAAAAGCGCATGTGTTCTTATCACATTGTCCTCGAAATAAAAGAATACATTAAAACAAACAGAAACGCATACACAGATAGAGGGGGTGGAGAGAGACAGAGAGAGAGAGAGAGAGAGAGAGGGAGGGGGGGGGGGGGTTAGAGAGAGAAAGACAGACAGAGAAGACGTACAGACAAGAGAGACAGACACTGATATAAACAGACATGAGATAGACAGACATTTACACAGACAGACGGACATACATAGACAGAGATACATAGAGAAAAAACTCCATAAAACAAATTGCATTCCAGAAGTTTTGTTCCCAAAGGCATCAGAGACAATTCAACCTTGTAGAAAAAGTCAAACTTGGAAATACACTAACGCTCCGAAATTCTACCTCCCTTTCATCACTCCACCACATCTCCTTGATGCAAGATGTCCTGTTTTGGCCTATGGGAATGCGTGATGCCTTTTCACTTATTACAAGAGTGGGCATCATCATGCAAATGTGTTTGGTCCATGGTTGGGCTTTCCTCAGCTTAATCCCCTCGGAAGGGTCATCCAGATTATGCACTCTGTCTCACTAAACACACTTGGGATTGGGATGAGTGCATATGATAAGTGCACATTGTAGGGACGGGTTAGCTCAGTGTTCAGAGCACTCGCTTTCCCCACGCTTAGGTTGAGCAGCATCGAGAATGGTATCCAAGTGTATGGGTGACGTTTTTATGTGTGTATGTCAGTGATTTTCTCTGTATACCTGCCTAAGTATTCAGTCATCAGTAGACACACGCCTTTCACAAAACTCATAATTGTGTCAAAGCTTGCAAAAGAATAAACAAAATATAATTGTTCATTTCATGTATTTTTCATCACGGGACTGTTTGTCTTGTGATTCTCCTGAGACAGAAGGCGGGTTGCAGAGCAGAGGCCTGGAGACAGAGGCTGATGAAGGTGGGCAGCATTTCTGGAACATGTTCACCGATGCTGTCTATCCCCTTGAGACCTGTTCGCTTCTCCAACATGGCATCAGCTATCGTGTGGATATGAAGTTTCCAAAAAATATAAATTGATTGTCCAGTTAAAATAACTGGGTTAGTAAAAGCGGTTTTTTATATAGATTTTTGGGATATGTTGTAGGTTTTACGTGTTCTGCCTGTCTGTTTAACCTGAATTATGTTATATGTACAAATGAAAGTAAAGATTGTCATTTCGTAAAAGATCAGAAAAACAACCCAAGAAAAAAGTAAGAAAAAAGGAGCGAAAGAACGAACGAAACAAAGAAAGAATGAAATATGCTAAAAAAATAAGTAAGTGCACAGGCTACTATTGAAGCATTCGTAACAACAGCTACAAGTTAACTTTTTAATATTTTTATGAAGTAAAAAAAAAAAAAGAATATATAAACCCTCCAAGCAAAACAATAACCAGGATAAACTCTGAAAATCAATGAAAACATTGATTATAATTATTGACGAATTAACGTCAATAGCAGATGATAATTTTCCCTTGGCATTATCCCTTTTATGAATGCAGATCGTATAAAAGATAAATTTCTGTGATAATTTTACAGATGAGTAATCATTAGTTGAAAATAACATAGTTTAATGTTATGGGAAGAAGACAACCATATGACATAGCTGTGGCATCTCCCATGGAACAGGAGGCTCATGTTTTCAGGAGATCCACTGACACGGAACATACTTCCACTCTCCTCCATTAACTGGTTAAGGAGGCATTAGAGCAAGGCTTGGAACCTTTCAAGCCCTGTCTTTAAGGAAGACAATACAAACCTGGCCCAGCCTATCCTTCTTCATGTGCAGGATGCATGCTGGGTTTATTTATATCTCTGTATGGCATCGAATTTCGACATTAACTACGAGATGTTTAGTTATTGCATATTTGATTTACTGAATGCGTATGTAGACGAAATAAATGACAACACCACTATGTCTATACAGTCAGTTGAACTGATGGATCGTACATTTCTGCATTATTCAGACAGAAGCAAAAACATTACCATACCCTGCTGCCGCGATTTGAACTGTGGCACGGGAGTCAAAGGCCTTTAACCACTCAGCAACAGTGTCCATCATTGATATCGCACACGCATACTAACCGCGATTTCGGACGGACAGTTGATGCCATCACTCTTTGTCCATTTTCTGTTGAATGAGACATGAGATTGATGTGAGTGTTCTAACACCCGATATTGGAACTTAAGGAAATAAAGACAACTGCTGTCAACAATATGACAACATTTTACTGGGTGTTATGCATTCTTCCGGCAGAAATCAGATATTTTAAAACAAAATTAGCATCTCCAAAAAGAGAGAAAAACAGAAAAAAAGATCACCAACTGTTCATTTTGATTCTGCCGTTCAACAATACTGTGAAAAAAGAGTGCTTGAATAGTGTATCAAAATGAACTTTTAGAATGGAAGAGGGGGTGTTCATGTCTATGTTTTTTTAAACAAAACCATTTGTTGCTTCAAACAAGAGGGGTCAAACTCAAATACTTGCTTGATCTACAAGATATCAATGATTATATTATTATTAGAAGATTTTGAATTACAACATATTTTTATAACCATCTTTGTGGCTATTTCTGTTGTGGAAAAGTCTCTTTAGGTTCGACGTCTACTTTTGTATTGCTTGGTGTCTTTTACCTGTCTCTCCTCTATCTACTATGGTTATTTACACAACTGCTCAGCACTATTTGTCATGTTATCTATAGGCTTCTATATTCTGGTCACTGATACACCTGTTGTCATCATTTATTTGCAGCTTTAAGACTAAACTATGAGCAATCATGGTGGTTTTTTGTGTCAAACACATTATTTTAATAATGACCAATATGGGCAGATTTACGTCGACATTTAAGCCTTTCGATTTTAACTTTGAAATATTATTTGAAAAGAAATTTCCTTTCACACCACCATTCAAACACACCATAATATTTTTTTTACGAAAATATAGCACACAAGTCACAACTTACGCTATGACAGTTATAACATACTGTTTCTACTCCAGCATCTTCCTCTGTCTCAACAACGTCTAGAACGTGTTTCCTTTTAATAACTTCTCCTGAAGGGTGTTCCCCATGGTGACACATGGTTCTGAAGTGCTCTTGACTGGGAAGAATAGTGTTCAATAACACGGCAGTGTTTCCCATTGGCCCATGAGTGTGTCTGCCCTGTCAATGGTTGCCCCGAGGATTGCTGATCTAGAGGGTGAGGTAGACCAGTGTTTTTTTCTGTTCTGGTTCTTGCCTAGAAATCTGAGCTTTCCTAAGGGTGAGATTTTGCGTATGCGACCTTTCTGCCCACAATGAAGGTAGATGGATATCCGACTTTGGGGATGTATGCTTTCATATGCTCAGGGTTCCATAACTCACTGAATCGTGAACTACAAGATCTCTAGATTCTGCATAGCAATGTTACTGTTTTCCGCCAGCATTATGGTAGCTGCATTCTGACTTCGGGAATATATTTGGGAATCGAATCTTCCCAATTTTGCCAGGGGAATCAGGAGGTACCTCTCTGCTCTTTCTGGTGTGCAACTGTTGTGGATTCTTTAGACGTGCACAAGACTTTAGTCTGCCAGCACAAGGCCACTCCAACTAGTTTAGAGTCTCTTCTGAAAGACTTAAAATAATGTCAAATGTTTATGTCCAAAGGGCAAGTATGGTTTTCGAACCGAAAACCTCCTGGTTTACTTGTCAGGCAGGTGAATGTCTAACCTGCCCTGTCAGAGTACTTTTGGGTATAAAATGAAACACTTTACCCCAAAAAACCAAGATGCTTTGTGAATCGCCATACGAATAGCTAACTAAAGCTGTGCAGACATAACACCAAACATAAGCACACATCCAGCCTTTGCAACTATTTTGCTCTGTACCACTATTCACACATACATACACACACACAAACACACACATACACACATACATATACCCACACGCGCACGCACGCACACACACACACACACACACACACACATGCACGCTCACCCACATGCACACACACACACAACAGGATTCCCCAACAAACCTAAGTAAGCTACTTACAACTTACTCATTGATAAAGTTGTAACAGTTTATTTTCAAACTTCTACATCTCTGTCTATCGCAACACTGTCTACAACATGCTCCACTCTAATAACTTTCCCTGAAGGGTGTTCCCCATGGTGAAGCATGGTTGTGTAGTGCTCTTGACTGGAAAGGAACGTGTTCAATAACACTGCAGTGTTTCTCATTGACCCACCAGTGTGTCTGCTCTGGCTGTTATTGCCCTAAAGGTAGGTAGACTAGAGGTGGCAGTGGCTCAGTGCTCTGGAAGAACACAGCATCCATATGAACAAAAACTTGTGGATTTCGTCCTTGTTACTATTTGTCTTATCGCCAAGACACTTAGTAGTGGTCAGCGTGCTTCTCTTTTATATAATACAATAAACTAGGGTCATATGTGCAACATACATTTATCAGGTGAAAGAGAACCCATGGTAACCAAAGATTTTACCCAAACAATACAGAAGAAGACACCCACAAACAAAGGTGTTGCAAGAGTTCCCCAAAATAAGGTTGAGGGCAGAAGGAGAAGAGGCAGACCATCAACATTCTACATTAAATACATAACCGAGATCAGTGGTCTCTGAAGGCTACAGGCGATAGTAGATCTCAGCAGAGACAGAGGAAGATAGTGGCATTGGAAGAAGGTCCTACCAGCAACAGCTGCGACAGAAACAGTTGGCTTCACTTAGGCTCTAGGAAAACAAAGCAAAACAAAAATAACATGCAGATGGGTAAACTCCAACAGTAGGTGGTGCACCTTCGTAATGTACATTTTAAAAAGTGTGAGCAGCCTGAACTTCATGTAACCTCCCTGGGCTGAAGCTATGTTACAATAAGATACAATGGATATCACCTTATGGTTCTAAATAACTGGTAAGGAATAGAAGGCTACTCTACTGTGATCCGATTTAGAGTAAAGTTTTAAAGAGAAAGTTTACAGTATAAAGAAACGATGTCACTGCAAAAACCAGAAAATATTTATTTCCAGGCACAAAGTGTATTTATTTTGCTAAAGCTAACCACCCTTCCTGCTTTTTAAAAAAAAAAAATGGCTGTTCTGTTCATTATCAGAGAGACCTGTTCCACAACTTCATCGACTTCAAGAAGGCTTTCGAAAGAGTATGGCACGAAGGCCTGTGGCAGGTCCTCAGAATGTTTGGCATTGAAGAAGGACTAGTGCAAACCATTCAAGCACTATGAAGCACTGCAAGCAGTGCAGTCCTTCTGAACAATCAGGTCGGAGACTACTTCAAAACCACAGTTGGGGTCCGACAAGGATGCCTGTTATCTCCAGTCCTGTTTAATCTGTTCTTGGAAAACATTATGAGAGAGACCCTTCATGACTTCCACTCTACCATCTCCATTGGCAGCAGACCCCTCAACAACTTGCGGTTTGCCGATGGCATTGACCTCATGGGCGGAAGTAACACAGAGCTACAAGATCTTACGACCAGACTTGAGAACAGAGCTGGAGCATATGGGATGGAAGTGAGCTTGGAGAAAAGTAAAGTACTTGTTAACAGCACGAGCAACGCCACTGCTAAAATTTACATGAACGGCCAACAACTGGAAGAGGTAGACGCTTTTAAATACCTTGGCGCTACACTAACAAAGGACGGGCGATCGACGACAGAAATCAAGGTCAGAATAGCCATGGCAACATCTTTCATGACAAAACTCACCACCATATTGAAAAGTAAAGAGATCAGTTTCCCAATCAAACTAAAGCTCTACAAAGCCCTAATTCAGACTATCCTGCTGTACGGAAGTGAAACCTGGACATTGACTGCTAAAACTGCAAAGCGAATCCAGTCAGTTGAAACAAAATGCCATAGAAAACTACTGGCTATATCCTGGAGAGAACGAAAGACCAATACATTTGTCAAGAGTCAAATAACAGGGCTGGCAGGTCCACAGGAACCCCTTCTCACCATCGTCAAGAAGAAAAAGCTGACATGGTTCGGCCACGTCACCCGCCACAACACTCTGCCAAAAACAGTACTGCAGGGAACACTCGAAGGTGGCAGAAAGAGGGGAAGACAGAACAAGTCATGGATGGACAACATCAGAGAATGGACCAAGATGAATGACTCGGCACTACTGCGCAGAGCCAAGGACCGAGATGGATGATGGAGGCTTACCACGCATCGTCTTTCGTGTCTCCCCCACGACCGCCAAGGTCACGGGTCTGATGATGATGATGATGTTCTGTACCACTCTACCACCACCAAGAACGCAGACATATTTTGCAGGTGACCATACTAAAAGAATTACAAAAGATGCAAAGTTTCAAATTGAAATTAAACAGAACCCCCTCTTCTGACCTAAAACAATTTTGTCCTTTTAAATCACAGTTTTGCGAGTATAAAAATATATATACACACGAACTTAACAGCTTACATTTGGAAACATTCAACATGATTTCCGTAGATTTTTGTTGTTGGTTTTTCAACTCATCAATGTCACAAGGCTGCTCCATTATAATAACTTTTAATGAAAAAGAGTTCTCAATGGTGAAACATGGTTCTGTAGTACTCTTGACTAAGACACTACATGTTCAATATCGCCAGAGTGTTTTCCCTTGACCCACCAGTGAGTGTGTCTGCACTGTCCACAGTTGCCCTAAAGATCACGAAGAAACCTTCTGTGTGTGTGCATGTGTGTGATTGCGTGTGTTCCTATTCTCCTGCTTGATCAACTAGGAAAAGGTGTTGTCAACTTCCTTTGCTGCATGACAACAATAATAAAGATAACTTGATGTTCCATGCGATACCTGAGTAGTCAAGTGTGTTTTACCTCAATTTAATGAGTCCAAGAAGTTGTGGATTTTATTACCAGGGACATATTGTGGAATCTGGTGAAATAATGTAAGGGAGTTTTACCCACAAGTACCTCAATTTCCTTCTTTTATATACATACACATGGAGATAACACAATGTGCACTTTACAGAAAGTCTGAATATAGACAACACTCGCCAAGTTAGTGTTTTGCAAAACACCACTATAGACACTGAGCAAAGGAGGCAAAGAGGAAAAGGCAAACAAAACAAAATCCTGCTTCCACAATAACACAAATAGTTTCTTATTTGGCACTACCCAAACACACAATAAAACTACACACACACACACACACACACACACACACACACACACACACACACACACACACACACACACACACACACACACACACACACACACACACACACACACACACACACACACACACACACATATCCATGCTCACAACTTTAACAACATGGGTTTCAAAACGTCAGAAATGTTAACATCTAGAACTTGCTCCATTCTAACAACTTTTGATGAAGAAGAGTTCCCCATGGGGAAACATGGTTGTGTAGTGCTCTTGACTGGAAAGCCACGTGTTCAATATCGCCAGAGTGTTTCCCATTGAGCCACCAGTGAGTGTGTCTGCACTGTCCATTGCTGCCCTGAGGATGACAAAGAAGAACTCTGCAGATAAGTTGTACTGTCTCCTCCTGTGTTCTGCTTGACTGGTATTGAAAAAAATATATTACAGGTCATTTAGGGAGAAAAGTCGAAGTAAATTTTTCTGCAAGCTGTTTTCTGTGAGATAGTCATTGTATTGTGGATTTGTTTCTGGTGATATGAATCAAGTAATGAAAGTGTGTGTGTATATGTGTGTGTATGTGTGTGTGTGTGTGTGTGTGTGTGTGTTGTGTGTGTGTGTATTTATGTGTTCCCGGGCTTGCAAGGTGTTTATAAACTGTTTGTGCTGCATGACAAAAGTCAGATAACTTGAGGACCCATGCAATTGCTGAGAGGTGAATACTGTGCTACTTTAATTCCATGGGTCTAAGAGGTCATGGGTTCAAGTGTCACAGAAACTCTTTGGTGTGTGGTAAATTAAGGGTAGGGTGTTTTACAATCTCCCAGATTATGTCAAGTGCAGAAATTCCTGTGCTTTAATTCCTTTTGTTTATATGTGCATGAGGAAGATAAAATATGCAAATAAAAGTCAGTAGAAATGTTGACGAAAACACCCTAGATAGTGTTTTGCAAAAAAACATCACAATAAACATTAAACTAAAAATGCAATGTTTGGGTTAGCAAACAAAACAAAAACCAACTTCCAATATAAAAAAGAATAGCTCCTTCCTTGACATTATTTAAACACATTAAAACATAAAACACACAAACCAACGCATACACACACACACATACACACACACATCTACACACACAAACTTCAACAGCATACATTTCAAAAAGCTCAGCATTTTCTTCAGGCTTCAGCGTTTCTTTCTGTCACAACATTGTCTAGGACATGCTCCAGTCTAACACATTTTGATGGAGAAGAGTTTCCAACGGGGAAACATGGTTGTGTAGTGCTCTTGATTGGGAAGCCACGTGTTCAATATCGCCAGAGTGTTTCCCATTGAGCCACCAGTGAGTGTGTCTGCACTGTCCATTGCTGCCCTGAGAATGACACAGAAGAACTCTGCAGATAAGTTATACTGCCTTCTCCTGTGTTTTGTTTGACTGGTATTGATAAAACATATAGCACATTATTTAAGAAAAGAAGTGGAAACACAAATTGTTTGTAAGCTACTTTCCATGAGTTACATATTCTATTGTGAACTTTTACAGGCAGTACAAATCAAGTCATGCCATTCTCTCTCACTTTCTCTTTCTGTGCGTCTTTGTGCGTGCGTGCATGCATGTGTGTGTGTGCATGTGTGTGTTTGTGTGTGTGTGTGTGTGTGTCCACAAACCTTTTTATCCCCCCCTTTCCACTATAAATGATAGTATTAGTCAACTTTTTAAAATGCTTAAACAAAAATTAAATCACTTCTCTGTAGTTGTCCAAAGATGGATAAATACTTTTCAGATTCATTGCATAACTTCTCCAGGAGCAAAGCTGAGGTTTGAAACTGACTGGGCATGGCCACTAAACAATGATCAAATGGCACATGGCATCAACTTCAATGGCAAGAGAGAGACAGAGAGAGATGCAGAGAGAAAGAGAGAGAGAGAGAGAGAGAGAGAGGAGAGAGAGAGAGAGAGAGAGATGAAGAGAGAGAGGAGAGAGAGAGAGAGAGAGAGAGAGAGAGACTAGTTGGGATATAGACAGACATGAAATCAGGCAGCCATACACGCAGATTGATAGACAGACAGACAGAGAGCTAAGAAAATATGAGAGAGACAAACAAAATGGCTGGTAAAAGAGAAAGGGGTAAGGTGAATCTTATGAGAGAGCATGAGGGGAAAGGAAGAATAGAGAGAAATATGCATCTAATGACAGAAAGTGAAAGGGTAAAATATGCAGAAATAGAACACCATGTTTGCTTCTGGAACAAGGGCTCAAGGAAGCGGAGATAATGTTTCTCCTTGCTTTAATCATTTAATTGTTTCTTTGATATTCTCTATCTCGTTCTCTCTTCTGTCTCTCTGTTTGTCTGTCTCTCGTTTGCTCTCTTGCTCGCTCACTAGATTGCTTGTTCACTCACTCTCTCATTCACTTACTCACACACACACACACACACACACACGAATGTACCCACGCACGCACATACACAACGACAACATGGGAGCACACACAGACACACACATCATACACGCATGCTCCACATATGCGCCATCAAACACACACGCCTCCTCCCTCACCCCAAACACAGGCACACACACGTTCCTGTGTTCAGGAGTGCACATAACAGCCAAGCCTATCAGAGTGTAGCATGCTTATCACAAACGTGCACCAGCTCAGCTGTCCAATCAGTTTTTCCATGTCACCCAACGCCTGTCTTTGATGTGGTAGGCTCTTTATTTCCCAGATGACTCCTGATGCAGGGTGGGAGGGGAGTGGGGAGGGGGTGCTGAAGGAAGGGCGGCTTTGATGCAAAAAAAGGAACAGTGTGTCATGTGTACTTTATCGACAGCAGTATTTTACTATAATTATGACCAAACAGCTTGGTGCTAAACTGAAATGATATTAACACTAATTTCGCACATTGTTTTACACAATAGCGAAGAATAGGTTCTTAAAGCTTCACAGGAAAGAAGAAAAGAAAAGTGAAGAGATGTGAGTCTACCGAAGACTCCTGAGAATAAGCTGAATCATGGACTGACAGACAAACAAGCCAGCAAATACTTTGAAGATTTAACACACAGCATGATCTTTTAGGTCTGCTTAATAAAAACTGTTTTCTTCTTCTTCTTTTTCTTTTTCTTCTTCTTCTTCTTCTTCTTCTTCTTCTTCTTCTTCTTCTTCTTCTTCTTCTTCTTCTTCTTCTTCTTCTTTCTTCTTCCTCTTCTTCTTCTTCTTCTTTCTTCTTCTTCTTCTTCTTCTTCTTCTTCTTCTTCTTCTTCTTCTTTCTTCTTCTTCTTCTTCTTCGTCTTCTTCTTCTTCTTCTTGTTCTTGTTTTTGTTGTTGTTGTTGTTGTTTTTGTTGTTGTTGTTGTTCTTCTTCATCTTCTTCTTCTTCTTCTTCTTCTTCTTTGCAATTCTTCTTCTTCTTTGCAATTCTTCTTCTTCTTCTTTGCAATTCTTCTTCTTCTTCTTCTTTGCAATTCTTCTTCTTCTTCTTCTTCTTCTTCTTCTTCTTCTTCTTCTTTTTTCTTCTTCTTCTTCTTCTTATCTTCTTCTTCTTCTTCTTTCTTCTTCTTCTTCTTCTTCTTCTTTTCTCTTCTTCTTCTTTGCAATTTTCTTTGCAATTCTTCTTCTTCTTCTTCTTTCTTCTTCTTCTTCTTCTTCTTCTTCTTCTTCTTCTTCTTCTTCTTCTTCTTCTTCTTTATCAAACACAAACTTAGGAAAATGAAAATGATCTGCTTTGGACGTGCTATCCTATATCACAGCTGCCTGTGTGGTCAACTTTGGCTCTTGGCACAATGGAAGTTTGGAGACATCAAAGAAGGCGACCAGCTTCCTAATAGGGAACACATCCAAATAGATGGAATTGCCAAAAAAGATAAAATCTACATGATTGAGGACAGGAGGCAATGGAATTAGCCAGCAGGGCGTGCATCTTGGTCTTATCTAATATTCTTTTTTGCTTGAAAGTTAGAACATTAGGGAGTACTTGCAGGAAATAAAGAAGGACTAAAATGAGCAAGTGTGTTTCGACAAGAGTGTAACTCTGTTGTATAGTCTTTTAAGTCTCAAAAAAGCTATTTTATCACACCTGTGAATGCTGGTGTGTGCGTGTGTGTGTGTGTGTGCTTATGCGTGTGTGTGTGTGTGTTGGTGTGTGTGTGTGTTGGGGGGGGATGTACGCACTTTGTCCCTTGTAAATTAAAATGAAAATCACAAAAGAAATACATTTCATTCGCCATTGTCAACATCTGTTTGGTTTGGTCCTTGTTTTAGCTGTGGTCGATGGTGCGTGTAGTAATGGTGTCTTTAATATTTTAGTTACTCTCTCTCTCCACAGTTACACATACATCCCACCTCCCACCCCCACACATACTCACTCACACACACTCTCTCCACACAGTTACACAACACACACCCACACTCACAACACACACACTTTATCTCTCTCCATCACACGCGCGCGCACACAACACACACACACGCACACACACACACACACACACACACACACACACACACGCCACTCAAACTCTTTTCCAAGCGTGCACGAAAACGCCAAGTCACCGCGGGCTGAAACGCTGACAACCAACAGGAAGAGCTCAGCTGGTAAATCACCTTTTCCCATATCACACACTGCCAGCCTTTGAGGCCAGAACCTCGTCTTTTATTCCTGTAATGATTGCCAGTGGGAGAGAGGAGTGGAGTGGGGGGGGGGGGGGGAAACCGAAAATTTATTGCCTATGCCTTGTGAGCAGTGGTTTTATGTGGTAGTAGACAAAACAGCATGCTCTCCTGACTGCTATTGTCATACAACTGAAACGTTTTCATTTATATATAAAGTGAAAAGTTCGTTTCACTTTGAAGTTTTTTCTGTCCTTTTTCTTTTTGATGTTGTTGCTATAAAGCAGAGGAATATAGATTTTTATGACTTTGATACTTTTTTTTTTTTAATTTAAAAAAAATATTTTTGTTGAGAACATTTAATGGCTTGCCTTAAAGTGCTATTTTTTTCACTTGGGAAAATCTGCGATTTACCACAAATGTTTTTCTTCACAGTATTGTAAAAAAAACCAAAAACACAAAAAAAAAAAAGACGTTTAAGAAAGAAAGTGGGTTATGGATCCCAACGGTCGGGATTTTTCTTTTATCATGAAAATAATGTAAAGGGGAAACAAAATAAAAACACATCCCTCTATGATATTAGTTAAAATTTTAAAAAAAGGAAAATAACAAAAAAGTGATACACATTCAAAATTGAACATAACAGTACAGGTTTTTTGACAGACTAGTTTTCCCCCTCAGGCACACACCGAACAGAGGGCGGGGTCAAGATTTTCGTACAGGGGCAAAAAAGAATGGGGACAAAAGGGGCAGACGGGGAAAATGATGGGAATACAACATAGAGAGTGGATTGGGCCCTTGGGGGAAACGACTTGCTACGGAAAGCAGGACTTGTATGGGGGAAGCTGGTTGCAAAATTTTCAGTGGTCCCCCACGGTCTCGGGGGACTCGGGGTAGGGAAAGATGAGGGAAGGGAAGATGGCCATGTGGTTAAAACAAAGTTGGATTGTGCTCCATTTTAAAAATTTTTTTTTTTTACAGAATTCTGGCGTTGTTATTCATAGTTCACAGTATCTTGTCTGGGAAAAAGCCCTTGCAAATTGCCCTTAATATTTCCCCGGACACTGGGTGTGTCTGCATTGGTCGCATTGGGAATTGCGCTTCAAAAAAAGAATACTTGTTGCACAAACTTTTTCTCATTCTTTTTGTATGAACTTTTTTTATAAAATTCGATATTTTTTTTTAAAAAAATTTTTTGTCCCAAAAATCGACAGCAGCAACTTATGATGTTATATAGTTTTGATGAAAAACGTTTGCTGACCTTAAGCCCTGACAAGTCAGGGGTTGCGCATCTGACTTTTTGGGTAGGAGAATATTTTTTTTTAAATCTTTCCCAGAAAAAAAGGATAATAGCCAAGAAGGGAAGAAAGAGCTAACGGAAGACGGGAAAAGTCAGAAAAAAGAGAGGGATACAAACGGAAATGTCTTTTTAAGAAACCAACCCCGGGTTTTCTGAAGCGGGGGTGAATTTTTTAATGAAAGGCTCCGGGATTCCTAAGAGAGAGGTCTGTTCGGAACAAAAAAAACGGGAAGAAAACAAAAGTGCCTTAAGTTTCTACTCATATTAACAGACATTATTTTGCAGCGTTTTCCCCTTCCACCAAGGGGGTTAAATAAACATACACTCTGTCTCAAGCACAAACCCTTGAAATCGTAGAAACCGTCGTAATTTTCACTGGTGAGGGGTGTACATCGTTGTCAAATGGTTGTACAAAAGTACACTCCCACTTGGGATTTTCCTTCTCTAATACATGCCAACATCATGGGACAGTGGGAAAAGGAGGGGTACAGAAGTCGTAGAAGCAGCAAGGAAGACAGAGAAGATCGAATCCCGGGGCATTGCTGGGCTACACCGACGACAACGGCAATAAGACAGTTTAGTTGATGGGGGGATACAATTTTTTTGCTAAAAGGGTTTTGGGTATAGAGACATTGTCAGCATTTCTTTCAAAGCGTCATTTTGGATTACTCCCAAAGAAATTTTGTGTTAATCATTATTATACCAATATGTGTTTAAAGGAAATCAATTTTATTAAAAATGAAACACATGTGCATTGTCTCACTTTCGCTGCCGCAGCTTAATCTGTCAGAAGACCGGCGCTCTCCCCTTGAAAAGTTGTTGCCACCAAAGAAGTGCACCACACAATGGAATTTTTTTTCTCTTTAGTTCGTTGCCTTAATCATGAGAGGACGGAATAGCTAAAAAAAAAAAAAAAAAAAAAAAAAAATTTTAAAAATTTTTTTTTAAATAAAATTATAATAATTTATTTTTTTATATAAAAATTTTTTTTAAAAAATTTTTAAAAAATAAAAAAAAAAAAAATTTAAAATATTTATGTATATTTTAAAAAATTATTTATTTTATTAAAATTTAAAAAAAAATTTAAAAATTTTAAAAAAAAAATTAAAAAATCCCCTTAAAATTTAAAATTTTTATAAAAAAAAATTTTAATTTTTTAAAAAATAAAATTATTTAAAAACCCTTTAAAATAAATATAAAATAAATAATAAAAATTAAAAAAAAAAAAAAATAAATTTTTTTATATAAAAAAAAAAAAAATTATTTTAAATAAAAATTTTTTTTAAATTTTAAAAAAAAATTTAAAAATTTTTAAATTTTTTAATTTTAAAAAAATTTCTTTTAAAAATTTTTTTTAAAATATTTTTTAAAAAAATATTTTTATTAAAAAAAAAATTTTTTAAAAAAAAAACCCTTTTAAAATTATTTAGAAAATTTTTTAAAATTTTAAAAAAAAATAAAAATTTAATTTTTTATTTTTATTTTTTTTAAATATAAAAATAAAAAAAATTTTAATTAAATTATTTTTATTTTTTATTTTTTTTTTAAAATATTAAATTTAAATAATTTTTTTTAAAATAAAGAAAAAATTTTTAAAAAAATTTATTTTATAATTAAATTATACATTATTTTTTTTAATTTTAAACCCCTAAATAACATTTTAAATTTTTTTTTATTATTTTTTTTTTTTAAAAAAATTGGGTTTTTTTTATAATAATAATATAAAAAAAAAATAAAAAAATAATTTTAAAAAAAAAAAAAAATTATTATTATTTTTATTATTTTTATTTTTTTAATTTTTAATAAAAATTTTTATTTTTAATTAAAATTTTTATTTTTAATTATTATTTTTATCATTAAATTATTTTTTTTATTTTTTATTTTTATTTTTTTTAAAAATATATTTTTTAAAATTAAATTTTATTATATATTAAAAATTCCCTCTCTCTCTAATAAGAAAATATGATATATATATAAATATATAAAATTTATATATAATTAAAAATTAAATATATAATATATAAAAACACAAACCAATAGCATAAAAAACAGCGAAAAGCCATCCCTTAAAAAAAATAAAAAAAAAAACCAAAAACCCCAACAATATGAATAAAGGGTTTAAACCCACTACTACATATTACACAAGGGCTCAAAGCTTGGCACTGGTAACATGCCTTTAACCCCAAAAAGGTGAGAAAATGCCACTTCTGAAACAATTAAAAGCATCGCGTTCTAGTATCTGGGGGTTTGAAAAGAAAGAAAACTCTCAGCATCACAGTTATTTACTAAAGTAATGATTAGCCCCTCACATTCACACATGTTTTCATGCTTTCAGCGGGTTGTTTGTCCCCAACCCAGCAGGGGGCGTTGTTACCGGTCCGATAAAAGCCGTGCTATTACTGAATAATAGCCAGGACAAACTCCTTCCCCTTAAAACTTTCTGTTCCTTATGTGAAGTAGTCTTTAAAAGGACAGACTAAGGAGTTAAGGTTTCTTTCCCATCTCTGTAAACGTCATGTAAAACTTTTGGGGAAAATTTCCCCTGAATTTCTGCGTATGTTATTGGTAAGGGGTGGCCATTTTCCCTTTACAGTGTCGACCCCGTTTTCATTTGTTTAAATTTTTTTTATTTACCGTAGGGAATTAAAAAAGAGGAAAAGAAGAGAGAGAGAGAGGAGAGAGAGAGAAGAAGAAAGAAAGAAATATATATATAAATAATATAATCTATATATATTTATATCTCTCTATATAAATATCTAATTTTTTTGGTAAAGGGCTATCTTTTTCTTGCAGTGTGAAAATTTGCCCTTTTTTAAACATATCTCTTTATTCCTGGTGTTTAGGGATAATTTGTCCCCTGTTGATTTACAACAATACACTAGGCAGTTTAACAATTTTCTTTCAATTATTTTCGCTCGTGAACTCTCAATCCAGTTAGTGCCCGGAAAAACATTTAAGGACACCACAGACCCTTCAAAGCACGACGTGGACAGACTGGTTACAGTGCTGTAAATGGCCACAACCATTACTGGCGTCCCCTTTGCATCCATCTCATCTGAAGAAACAAGAATGTGAACACTGTCATCCTTTTTGTGTTGATGGGTTAATGTGCAAGCAAGTTATCTTTCTTAAGGGGGCAGGCACAGAGCAGGCAAGAGCAGGCCGGGCAGGGAAGAGCAGGCAGAGATCAACGCAGATCAACACAGAGCGACAGAGACAGGCAGAGATGCAGGGGCAGAGAGGCACTGAGCAGGACTGAGCAGGCACAGATGCAGGCACAGAGCAGGCGCAGATGCAGGCACAGATGCAGGGAGACTTTGAAAAGAAACAATGACAGTAAGCACACACACCCCACACAAAACACACACACCACACACACACACACACACACCCACATCCACCACCCAACCCCAAAAACCCCCAAGATACACTATACGCAGACACATAGGGGGGACACACTGGGACACCCAAAACCCGTCACTCACTCCCCTCTCTCTT
>CM054146.1:65628791-65664616 GCA_028751875.1 Rapana venosa | reverse complement strand
TTTGCCATTGCCAATCCTGTCATCATCATCATCATCATCATCATCATCATCATCATCATCATCATCATCATCATCATCATCATCATCATCATCACCACCACCACCACCATCATCATCTTTTGTGTTATCATTAACATCATAGCGTCATCTCAGTTACTAATTAACATGGAATGTGTTATGCTTCTGTGGTGTTCTCCAAGCTTCTTACTGGAGACTACTGTTCAAACCAGTGAACCATCTTAGGCCTAACTGCAGGCTGCTAAATATTCTGTGTATTCTATTCTGCTTGTTTGTCTGCCTGTCTGTGTGTGTCACACTGTCTCTGTGTATGTATGGTGGATCGGTGGTCTAGAGGTAACGCGCCTGTCTAGAAAGCGAAAAGTCCGGGTCTGAAGTGTGCGGCGGTTTGTACCCCGTTTAGACGGGAAACTTTTCCCCCATCCATTAGACCATGAGTGGTGGTCTGGGCGCTAGTCTTTCGGATGAGACGATAAACCGAGGTCCCGTGTGTTACACGTAATTATTTAGCGCACGTGAAAGAACCCACGGCAACAAGAGAGTTGTCCCTGGCAAAATTCTTAGAAAAAAGCCACTCTGATAGGGAAACAAATACAGTTGCAGACATGAAAAAAAAAAAGGTAACGCAGCGCTTGTGGCGACGCGCTCTCCCGCTCTCCCCGGGGAGAGCAGCCCGAATTTCACGGAGAAATCTGCCGTGACTTAAAGGGGTATGAAATGAAATCTGAGCGCTTTGATTTGTTGCTTTACAAGATTCAGCGCTATATAAATTCTATACATTATTATTATTATTATTATTATTATTATTATTATTATTATTATTATTATTATTATTATTATCATCATCATTATTATTATTATTATTATTATTATTATTATTATTATTATTATTATTATTATTATTATTATTATTATTATTATTATGTAAGTATGTATGTATGCATGTATATATGTATGTATGTATGTATGTATGTATGTATGTATGTATGTATGTATGTATGTATGTATGTATGTATGTATGTAAGTATGTATATGTATTCATGTATGTATAGCTATATCTATCTATCGATCTATCTATCTATCTATCTATCTATCTATCTATATCAATAAATATACATATATGCTTATATATACATATATATATATATATCTATAATATATTTACATATATATATATAGCTATATACATATATATATCTATATGTATATACACACATAGTGTTATGTCGTTTTGTTTCCATCCATTCCTTCTTTATCTGTGACACTTGCTTTCCATTTTATGTCTTCCATATTTTTCTGTTTGCCCTTCTCCTTTCTACACACACACATACACACACACACACACTCACAGAACTTATTTCTATTCTTATGGCTTTGAATTTAATTTTATATCATCCATACTGTTTCTTTCACATATTACTTTGTGTGGATTCAAAATCAGTTTTATATGCCTTAAAGTCTATAACTTATAAGCAATCTACTAAACTTATACTAAATATCAAATACTTCATAAATCTTCTGCGTTTAAGAGGAATTCATGTTTCCTTTTGCTGGATTCCTTCACATATAGGATTATTTTCTAATGAGTGGGCTGATCGGGTTGCGAAGAAAGGTGCACGTAATATAAAGGGGTCTATAGTACTGCATGTCCCTCTATCCATTGCAGAGGGTTATCAGTTGTTAGAAAAAGCTTCCTTAAACAAATTTATAGAAAAGCATCGTCAAATCAAACAGCTTTCACATTCAACTCATAGTGGGAAGAGCGTAATTGAATACATTGATCACTTACAGATTCATACAAATGCTGTCAAAGAAAGACAACTCAAGGCATTATTTTTCAGGATAAGATTAAATGCATTCACAACAAAATTCATCAAGGATATTAAATGCTTATGTGGTGAATATATTTCAAATACCCATATCATACTTGAATGTGAGAATTTAAAACCTTATCTCCCTGCCTTTTCTGAGAATACCATTGACGAAGTTTTGAATAATGTAAAGCTAACATTTGACATGGCTAAAGGTTTATTGTTAAGTCCTATAGGGCACTTATTATAGTTGTAGTTCTCTTCGATTTTCATTTTTTAAATGTTCTTGATCTGTTTATGTTAAGAATACTATTTGTGTATTTCCCTTGTTATTACTCTTAATTACACACACAAACACACCACACACACACACACACACACACACACACACACACACACACACACACACACATACTTATACACACCCATGCGCCACCACAACAGTGTAGATCTATCTATTTCTCTCTCTCTCTCTCTCTCTCTCTCTCTCTCTCTTCTCTCTCTCTCTCTCTCCTCTCTCTCTCTCTCTCTCTCTCTCATTCAGGGATAGGGAAACAAATATCAGCTGCAGAAAGAAAAAAAAAAGGGTGAAAGGGTGGCGCAGCGCTAAGTGGCGACGCGTTCTCCCGCTCTCCCCGGGGAGAGCAGCCCGAGTTTTCGCGGGGAGAAATCTGCCGTGACTTAAAGAGGTATGAAATAAAATCTGAGCGCTTTGATTTGTTGCTTTACAAGATTCAGCGCTATATAAATTCCATACATTATTATTATTATTATTATTCAGTCTCCTATTTTAGGGCCGTCTGGTATCACTTAAAGTGGAAAGACGTTAAAATTGAAGACTTACTTACACACACTCACAACACACACCACACACACTCACACACACACACACACACACACACACACACACACACACACACACACACACCACAACGCACGCACGCACGCACGCACGCACGCACGCACGCACGCACGCACGCACACTCCTTCAAGCCAGAAATCATCTCAAGAGACACCATGAAGAAACGCACAGAGGCCAGTGTCCTAGATCATATTT
This sequence comes from Rapana venosa, assembly GCA_028751875.1. Classification (NCBI taxonomy): domain Eukaryota; kingdom Metazoa; phylum Mollusca; class Gastropoda; order Neogastropoda; family Muricidae; genus Rapana; species Rapana venosa. The sequence continues at coordinate 65,661,730 of CM054146.1, read as the reverse complement.
CCACAGTTTGGCGACAAAAGCACACCATACATTTAGCTAATGACCCCATAGAGTATGCTTCCTGGAGACCTGCTGTGTCAGCCACATGCCAGACATTTGCATATGTAGCATGTGGGGACATGGACATATCACACTGGATCATTGGATTATTTATGATATCAGCCAGTCAGACATGTTCTAACCCGATGGCCAAGATGATAATGCTCATAGTAGAAATGGTTACTGGTTCTAATGTTTTTGTTGTGGTATGTTTTTGTTTGTTTGTACATTTGTTACTAATTGTAGTGGCTTTATGATTTCATTTTGATATCATATTTGAGTAATTCTCTATAGCCACGATAAGCACAATGCTGTATTTGCAGCTGCTGCTGATTTATCGTTGATGTTTATGTTCTTATTCTTGATGATGATGATGATGATGATGATGATGATGATGATGATGATGATGATGATGGTGATGATGATGATGGTGATGATGATGGTGATGATGGTGATCATGGTGATCATGGTGGTGGTGATGATGATGATGATGATGATGATGATGATGATGATGATTGTGATGATGATGATAATGATGATGATGATAATGATTATGTAAAAACATGTTGCTAAAAAGTTTCATACATCTTGAAAAATCTACAAATCAAATGCCTGCTACAAAATTAAACTGTGTATAAAACAGCACAGCATTAAACACAGATGAGCTCTAAGGCTACTCATAAAAGAACCCATCAACGTAGTTTTGTCCCTGCATCAACAGATCATGGCCGTATATGAACAAGCAGAAAACCTAATTCAAACTTCAAACAACATGGCATTTCACTTCTATTTCTCTTAAAGTTTATGCAGAGAAGGAAAAACAATAACAACAGCTATCCTGTCCCAGCTTTTTGATTGTACAAAGCCTTGATTACAATCTGACAATTCCTGAACATGCTAGGGTTATGCTTACACATGTGAAATGACCCTTATTCTCTCACAACAACCATCTGGTAATGTGAAGAAAAAGCCTGGCCTGGCAGCATTTTTTACCATTGTTGTCAGTCTACATATTCTGTAAATGTTGATTATTTTGCGCAAATGTGCTTATCCCTTCAACCCTAAAGATGAGGATTTACCAGTGCTGATTGAAGCTGCAAGTCATTACAGTGGCAGCCTGGACAATACTGTAGAATTGTATATTTGTAAAACATGACAGTTTATGAAGAGGGCAATGTGCCCTAATGACGTCAATCATTATTGCCCTTATCTTCATCCATCTGCTGGGCTACCTGAATGTGAAAACTGCCATTGTGTTCTGTTGTGGGGTTTTCTTTCAATTCCCTTTTGGGTTATGTTGTATGAATGAATAGTGCAGTGAGTTAGTTTTGCAAAGACACATAAACATAGACATAGCCAGACATGTATTAAGTTTTACATACACGCACATACAGATGCCCCGACACAGCCAAAGTCATCTCAGTCAGACACACAAACACACCAAACACACACAAACACACACACACACACACCACACACACTCACACAAACACACGCACACACACACACACACACACACACACACATTCTACTCTCTCTCTCTCTCTCTCTCTCTCTCTCTCTCTCTCTCTCTCTCTTCTCTCTCTCTCTCTCTCTCTCTCTCTCTCTCTCTCTCTCTCTCTCTCTCTCTCTCAGCGTTCTTCAGCGCGAGCTCCATAGTTCACTACTGGTCAAATCAAAGTCAAACTTATTTTAGATGGTATGTTAAATAAGCAGTGCATTTGCTTGTCTTCATCAAGCCATCTTTCTTATAATGATAATAATCATAATATATATGCATACATAGAATAGAAACCCAATCAATGATAATCCATACAATTTCAACAGAGAAAACAGTAATATATGCATACATAGAGATTGTGTGTATGCATCATTTGCCCACTACAAAGGTAGCTGCACTACGACTTGTGGAACGAGACCTAAACCCCATACTAGTGCACATGCACTTTGACCCTTTTCTTATTGTCGTCATCTGTTTCTACCCTCACAAAATGGCCTACTCTAACAGGGGGACAAAGCTTCAAAGTATGCAGCAGACTGTTTAGTGTGCGTTCAAAAACAGGAACTCAACTTAGAGTCTCACTAGAAGAACCTTTGAGTGCAGCAGAATTAATACTGAAGTGAACTTCAGTGGGAAAAATCCCCACAAACAGATATGTTTCGATTGTGGCTGGAACTCATGCCTTCAAACCACGAGTTTACGCTCTACCCACCATGCCCCATATCACCGCCCGGCATGTCAGTATGATGTGTCTCCTGCTGGTCATAATATCCATGAATGTTGAAACCAAGCCTGGGAATGTAGACAGACAATGACGCGGAAGCTAGCACAACTAATCCTCTCCTGTCTGCCTGCCTGCCCATAGCTGATCCTAAGGGGTTCCTCCATAGGCTCTGCTGACTAGGCGCCCATGGGACATTTTGATTTGGAGGAATGTTTGATGTGAGGAGCGTTAATTGGTGGAAAATGCGTAAAGTAATATGAAACATTGATATTGTGAGATGAGCTTCAACGAAATATAAACTGATTTGAATCATGCCATCTGAGCTTTTATGTTTAATGTAGGGAGGTTAGTTGGTAAAAGAATGGGTAAACTGATATGATAAAAAACGATAATGTAAGATGAGCTACAATGAAACACAATGTGATTTGATCATACAATCTGAGCTTATAGAGGAGAAACGGGATTCTATAATGCTGTGGATGGAAAAGAGATACACACTTAGATTACATATCCGATAACAAATAGCAGTAGTAATTGTTAAATGAATAAATAGGTTCATTTCTTTATTGTTACATGAGTTTATTCTTATATCCCAAAACATTACGAAGAAGGCGCTGATGTAATAGTGGTTACTTGAGATGTCCCCATTGAGGGCCTTGCACAAGTGAAAGGAACCACATTAAAACCAGACACCAGACGGATGATCAATACTACACCGATGAATCAAACTCCAGCCTACTGGCTGACCAAAGGAAGTAATGCATTGACAAAAAGGCATGAGTGTTTAAGTACAAATTTACTTTGTAATACAGAATATCTACTTAAGGCAGAATACTGCTTTGATGGAGAAGGAAACCGCCTGTCTAGAAAGCGAAATGTCTTTTCCGAGTTGGAAGTGTGCGGTGGTTCGTTCCTTGTTTGGGCCCCAAAAATGCCCCCCATTCTATTAGACCACGAGCGTTGGTCTAGCTGCTGGTTTTTAGTATGAGACAATAAAACGACGTCCCCTGTGTTACACGAAATTGCATAGTGAACGTAAAAGAACCCTCGGCAACAAGAGACTTGTCTCTGGCAAAATTCCGTAGAAAAAAGCTACTCTGATAGGGAAACAAATGCAGATGTAGACACGAAAAGAAAAACACAGAAATAATCGAGGCCCTGCACTTGTAATGACGCACACTCCCCGGGCAGAGCAGCCTGATGCAGAGAAATCTGTCCTAAATTGAAGCTGTAAAAATGAAATGAATTTTTTTAAAAACCCGAACGAAATGAAAAATGCTGTCACTCTCTGCGTGTTCCTTTCAGACAGTTAGCATAACACTTACACTAATCAACAGCTTAAAACACCTATAGTGTTTTTAGTAAATAGTTACCCCATGAGCTAGGTATAAAATTTGTTGTATATTTTCAAATAATACGTGGAGCTTTAAATCACCAATAGCAAAACCTAAAAAAATCGCTTTGGTAAGAAAATAACAAATGTTACGATGAATGCGTGCGTACATACAACCACACTGAATCAATGAATTAATAGATATTGATCTATAATTCCCCTTTGACTTAAAATCTAAAATATGCTCAGGGAAGTATGGAGAAGAATTTATTATTTCACCTAATCTAAAGCTAAAGCATTAACATTAACGTACTACAATTTCAACTGCTCTTTAGAATTATACTTTGTGAACACAAACACTTTGTTGTTGCTGGGCTAGAGCTCAGCGGTTCACCAACGGTCAGCTATTGGGGTATGCCACCAGTGTTGCCCACCATTAAGGTAGCTGTTGTCAGCCTTCAGAGAAACTAAACATCAAAGAGCTGATCTCAGAATAGTTCTTGCTTTACCAAAACCATTACAAATGCATGTTGTCAATATTTTCGATTTTAGTTTTCAACATTCATAATGTCTGTTCTAATCTCTCTCTGTCTTCTTTTCGTTGATCTTGTTTTGTGAGTCTTGTTTTTTGTTGTTGTTTTTTTGTTTGTTTGGGCTGTTTGTTTTTGTTTTGTTTGTTTTTTGTCTTTTTCAATTCTCTGTATTTGTCTGTATGGCTTGGGCTTATATTATACTGTCTTGATTTGCTTTATTATGCTTTGTTAGTCTGAATTTATGTGAAAATTGCATTTTGAATGCCTTTATATGTCAATTGTCTTGATTTTCTTTATTTGTGAGAGCAGGGTGAACAAATTTGAATAAACTTAATATTATACCCTCAATACAGATCATTTTGACTTGACTCTCCCTAGACAAGTTAAATGTGTCTGGAGCTGATCATAGTAGGCATGCGTTTGAAATGAAAGCCTTTAGCCACAAAGCAAAACCCACCTCTAGAGGGCGACACTAATCCTTCAGTGTCAACTGTTACATATCTAATCCACACTGTAAGTATTTTCCGCTGTCGACTAGACGCCCTTGGGGTATTTTGATTTCATGAAAAAATGTCTACAAAGCGAAACACTCAGCCCAGAGACAAATGCGTAAAAAGATATGTAAAGGATAGGGTAAAACAAGCTAGCCATAACGAAATATCACATGAGATTCTGCATGCTGGACATACAGAATAGGGATAGAGTCGTGTATCATAAATATTACTACCACCACCACCACCACCACCACCAGCAGCATCTTCATCAGCATCAGCATCAGCATCATCATCATATCATCCACCACACACCACACCACCACACACCACCACCAAAACACACCAGCAGCATCTTCATCAGCATCAGCATCAGCATATCATCATATCACCACCACCACCACCACCACCACACCACCACCACACCACACCACCACCACACACCATCAGCAGCCATCTCATCGCATCAGCATCAGCATCATCATCATCATCACCACACACCACCACACCACACCACCACCACCACCACCTCCACCACATCAGCAGCATCTTCATCAGCATCGCATCATCACACCACACCACACCACCACCACCACCACCACCACCACCACCCACCATCTCATCATCTCATCATCATCATCATCATCGTCGTCGTCGTCGTCGTCATCATCGTCTTGTCATCACTCGTTGTCATTGTCCTCGTCACACCACTACCACTATCTATGACTCTTTTTTTTTCTTTGTTTTTGTTGTGCTTCAGTTTTTGTTTCTCTCTCTCTCTCTCTCTCTCTCTCTCTCTCTCTTCTCTCTCTCTCTCTCTCTCTTCTCTCTCTCTCTCTCTCTCTCTCTCTCTCTCTCTCTCTCTCTCTCGCCCCTCTCCATTATCCCTGATATAAAAAACTAAACAAATAAGTAAATACATCAAACAAGAAAACAAAAGTGAGAGACAAATGAGAATGGTTGGTAAAAGAGAGAGGGGTAGGGTAAGTCTTGTGAGAGAGTGTGGAAGAGAAGACATATATAGAGATAGGAATCTGATTACAGACAGTGGTTAGGGAAAATATGCAGAGATAGAGCGCTGTGTTTGCTTCTAAAACAAGGGCTGTGGGAAGAGGAGATAATGTTTCCCCTGCTTTAATCATTTAATTGTTTCTTTGATACTCTCTATCTCCCTATCTCCTTCTCTATTTTCTTTATGTCTGTCTTTCTACCTCCTCTCTCGCTCGCTCACTTACTCGCTAGATCGCTTGATCGCTCACTCACTCACACAGACACTCACACATACACACATAGCACATGTTGTGCCTAATATCACACTTGGTGAAGGGACGTAAAACGAAATCGAAAGACAACATGGGCACACACAAGCACACACATCACACACGCATGTTCCACATATTCACCCACAAACGCGCAGGCGCGCACACACACATGGACACACACACACACATCTCCTCCCCTCAACCCATACACAGGCGCGCGCGCGCGCACACACACACACACACACATACACATACACGCACACACGCACGCACACATTCCTTTGCTCAGGCATGCAAAATAATAGCCAAGTCTATGAGAGTGCAACATGCTTATCACAAACACACAACAGCTCAGCTGTCGAATCAGTTTTTCCCTGTTATCTAACCCTGTGTTTGATGTGGTAGGCTCTTCATTACCCAGATAATTGCTGATGTAAGGTTGAAGGGTTGGGGGTGGTGGGGGTGGTGAAGGTAGATGGCTTTGAGGTAAAAAATAACCGACAATGTGTCATGTGTACTTTGTCGACAGCAGTATTTTATAATATGACTGACCAGCTTGGTTCTAAACCTAAAACGCTATAGACACTAATTTCGCGCATTGGTTTTACACAGATGGGAAGAATAGGCTCCTAAAGATTCACAGGAAAGGAGAATGGAAAGTGCAGAGATAATGCTCTACAGAAGGATTGGGAGAATAAGCTGGATCATGGACTGACAGACAAACAAGCCAACACATATTTTGAAGATTTAACACACAGCACGATCTTTTAGGTTTGCTTAGTAAACACTCTTCTTTTTCTTCTTGGTCAAAAGCAAACTTAGGAAAAAAGAAAACGATCTGTTTTGGACTTGCTATCATACATCACAGCTGCCTGTGTGGTAAAGTTTGGCCCTTGGCACAATGGAAAGTTGGAGACATCAAAGAAGGCGACCAACTTCCTAATAGAGAACATAGCCAAGTAGATGGAATTGCCAAAAAAGTTAAAATCTACAGGATTGAGGACAGGAGGCAATGGAATTAGACAGCAGGGCATGCATCTTGGTCTTATCTAATATTATTTTTTGCTTGAAAGTTAGAACATTAGGGAGTACTTGCAGGAAATAACGAAGGACTAAAATGAGCAAGTGTGTTTCGACAAGAGTGTAACTCTGTTGTATAGTCTTTAAAGTCTCAAAAAAGCTATTTTATCACACCTGTGAATGCTGGTGTGTGCATGTGTGTGTGTGTTTATGCGTGTGTGTGTGTGTGTTTGTGTGCGTGTGGGGGGCGGGGGTGGGTGTAGGCACTTTGGCCCTTGTAAATTAAAATGAAAATCACAAAAGAAATACATTTCAATCATCGTTGTCAACATATCTTTGGTTTGGTCCTTGTTTTAGCTGTGGTCGATGGTGTTTGTAGTAATGGTGTCTTTAATATTTTAGTTACTCTCTCTCCACAGTTACACATACATCCCACCTCCCACCCCCACACACAATCACTCACACACTTTCAACATACAGTTACACAACACACACCCACACTCACAACACACACACTTTATCTCTCTCCCTCACACGCACACACGCACACACACACACACGCGCCACTCAAACTCTTTTCCCAAGCGTGCACGAAAACGCCAAGTCACCGCGGGCTGAAACTTTGACAACCAACAGGAAGAGCTCAGCTGGTAAATCACCTTTTCCCATATCACACACTGCCAGCCTTTGATGCCAGAACTTCGTCTTTTATTCCTGTAATGATTGCCAGTCGGGGAGAGGAGTGGAGTGGGGGCAAAACCGACAATTTATAGCGTATGCCTTGTGGGCAGTGGTTTTATGCAGAAGTAGACAAAACAACTTGCTCTTCTGATTGCTATTGTCATACAACTGAACGTTTTAATTTATATATATAGTGAAAAGTTTGTTTCAGCTTGGAGGTGTTTTCTGTCCTTTGTGATGATTTTTGCTATTAAGCAGGTGAGTAGGTTTTATGACACTGATAATTATGTTTTCCTTTAGAATAAGAAACATTGATTTTTTTGTTGAGAAGTATCTTAATAGTGTTGCCTTAAAGCGAATACACTTTTACACTCAGGAAATCTGTGATTTACCACAACAGTTTTTCTTACAGTATTGTATAAAAGTCAAACACAAAGTTAATAAAGACAGTTAACGAAAGGAAAGACGTGGTTATGGATCCCCTTGATCAGGACTTTCTGTGAATCTTGGAAATAATATACAGGGGAAACAAAATCAAAACACACTAACTTCTATGATACTAGTTAGAAATAAAAAAGTAATAACAAGAGAGTGATACACATTCAACAATTGAAGCATCAACAGTTACAGCGGTGTTGACAGACTATGTATGTCCACTCAGGCACGTCACACGAGCATCTGGACTGGCCAAGACTGTCCTACAGGAAACAGCACAAGGAGGGAGACGAAGAGGCAGACAGAGAAAACGATGGGAAGACAACATCAGAGAGTTGATTGGCCTGAGTGGAATGACTTGCTACAGAAAGCAGAGGACCATGGGAAGTGGAGGAAGCTGGTTGCAAAATATTCAGTGGTGCCCCATTGTCTCTGGGACTACGGGGTAGGGAAATATGGGGTGAACGTGAAGTATAAACTTGTGGTTCAACAAAGTCTGAATTGTGCTCCATGTTAATGACTTTGTTTACAGAATGTGGGGGTTGTTAGTCATTGTTCTGCAGTACTTTTGTCTGGAAAGAACCGTATGCAATATTGCCTCTCTATATATGCCACGGACACTGGAGTGTGTCTGCATTGGCAATTGCTGCTTCAAAAACTGCAAGGACGTGTTGCACAATCTTCCTCTGCAGTCCTTTTGTCTGATAACAATGAAAAAAACAACTACCGGCATTTGTTTAAAAAATAGTTTTATTCTTCTGACACTCAGACATCAGCTTGTGTTGTCTACTATAGTTATGATCAAAAATACGTTTGGTTGAAGTTAACCCCTACCAAGTCAGGTCTAGCGCATCTGCTATTGGTGTAGGAGACATGTTTTTTTCTTTTTAATCTCTCCGGAAATAAAAGAAATATAACAGCCAAGAAGGCAAGAAGGAGATAACAGGGAGAAGGGGAACAAGGCAGAAACAAAGAGAGAGATAACATACAGGGAATTCCTTAATAGAGATCCTAGCACAGAGTTTCCTGAAGTAGGGGATGATAATTGTTTATACAGGCAGGCTCCTGGCATTCCCAAAAGGGAGGTTCCTGTTCGGAACAAATGCCAAAGACAAGAGAAACAAAAAGTGCCTTAAGTATTTTACTGCTATATTAACAGACATTATTTTGCAGCGTTTTCCAGCTTCACACCCAAGGGGTTAACTAGAACATACACTCTGCCTCAAGCATCACACCTTGAAATCGCTATGAAGCCGTCAGTATATACACTGGATGAGGCATGTACATACGTTGTCAAGTGTGTTGCCTACAAGACTAGTCACACTCCTACTTGAGGATATTTCCTTCTCTAATACACTGCCAACATCACTGGGAACAGTGGTATAGGAGGGCTACAGGAGATCGTAGAGCTTAGCAGAGACAGACAGAGAAAGATGACGAATCCTGGTGGCATTGCGTGGAGCTACTACCGACGACAACGGCAATGAAGACAGTTGAGTTGATGGAAGGATACAAGTTGTTATGCTAAGAGTGTATGGTGTATAGAGACATTGTCAGCATATCATTTCAAAGCTGTCAATCTGGATCACTCCAAAAGAATATTTCGTGTTTAATCATTATTACTACCATTAGTGTGTTTAAAGGCAAATCATATTCTATTAAAGTGAAACACATGTCGCATTGTACATCACTTTCAGCTGCCGCAGCTTAATCTGTCAGAAGACCAGGCTGCTCTTCCCTTGGAAAAGTTGTCGCCACGATAGAAGTGCACACACAATGGATTTTTTTTCTCTTTAGTTCGTTGCCTAAATGCATGAGGGGACGGAATAGCTCAGTGGTCGGAACACTCGCTTTCCCCCAGCCGAGGTTAAGCAGTGTCGAGCGTGGTTACCAGTTGGATAAGTGACCGTTTGCGCGCCTTGGCTTCAGTACAGTCTCCCAGTTCACCCAGCTGTAAATAGTTACCTGCCTCTTTAGGGTAAGGGAAGGTAAAGCAGCGATGGAGAGGAGATGGGCGCCGCCCTCAATATGCTGGCCCTAGAGAAGTGAGGTCTCTGACGCCTCGCTGCCCTACGACCTTAGAGGTTATGGGACTCCTTTACCTTTGCTTTAACTCTGTGTAATCCTGCCTCGCTACAAGAGTGACACTATTGCATAACATTTTGACAGCCATATTTCTTGTTTGTGTAGTGTACGTGGTAAGGTTTGTGTTTCATACTGAGCCTCGGCTTATTGTTTTATCCAATAAGCAATACTGGGAAGAAAACGTATAAAAACACCCTGCCTCCTCAAAAGTAAACAAAACATATATACAACACAAACAAACCAATAGCATAAAAAACGAAACGCCATAACAACAAAACCAAACAAACAAACAACAGCAAAAAAAACGACAATAGCAATAAATGGTTAACCATCTACATAAATATTCACACATAGGGCATCAAAGCTCTGGCAAAAGTATACATTCTTTAACCCAAGAGATCAGAAAATGTCCCACTTCTAAAAACATACTAACAGCAGTCGTGTTCGTGTACTGCCAGAGGTTTGTAATAGAAAAAACAACAACCTCTCAGCATCACAAGTATTTACTATAATAATGATCAGCCCATCACACTCTACACATGCTGTTATGCTTGTACAGCTGGGTCTGTTTGCCTAACCCAGCAGGTGTGGTTGTTACTGGTCCTGATAAAAGCCGTGCTATTACTTGAATAATATCCATGGAAATAACTTCTTCATTTAACGCGTATTGTGTCTTTATGTGATAGTAGTCTTTAAATTGACAGACTCAAGGAGTTTCTTTCCCAGTCTCTGTAAGCTTCATGTAAAGACTTTCTGTGAACATTTCCCGTGAAATGCTGCGTACTGTTCTTTGTAAAGGAAAATTCATTTCATATTCATTGTGTCAACTAAGTTTTCATTTATTTAATGTATCTTTATTGGAAAAATATATATATATACTCTTCTTGGTAAGGGACTACTCATTTTACGTTCGCGGTGTCAACTTAGTCTTCATTTATTTACATATCTTTTTCCTGGTGTTTAAGGTAATAATACGTCTCTGTTGATTTACAACAATACACTAGGCAGTTTATCAAGTTACCGCTTAATAGTGTTTACGATGGTGAACATCTTAATCCAGTTAGTGACAAAGAAACATTTAACGACACCCCAGACACTTCCAAAGCACGACTGTGGACAGACACGGTGCTGTGCTGTAAATGGCCTCAACCATTACTGGCGTCATTAGCATCCATCATCATCTGAAGAAACACAGAATGTGAACACTGTCATGCCTTTGTGTGTTGAGGGTGTATAGATGTGCAAGGAAGTTATCCGTTTATAAGCTGTGCAGTTTCCCAAGCAGGCACAGATGCAGGCACAGATGCAGGCACAGATGCAGGCACAGATGCAGGCACAAATACAGGCACAGATGCAGGCAGACTTTGAGACAGAGAAAAACTTAGACATTATGCACTACCACACACACACACTCACACACACCAACACACACACACACACACACACACACACACACCACACACACACACACCACACACACACACACACACAATCACTACACACATCCACAAACCCACACATATACACATATACACAGACACATAGGGGCACACACTGGCACACAAACTCAGTCACTCACTCTCTCTCTATCTGTCTATCTCTCTGTCTGTCTCTCTGTCTGACTGTACTGTCTCTCCCCCCCCCTCTCTTCTCTCTCCCTCTCTCTCTCTCTCTTACTCTCTCTCTCTCTCTCTCTCTCTCTCTCTCTCTCTCTCTCTCTCCTCTCTCTCTCTCTCTCTCTCTTCTCTCTCTCTCAGCGGGATACAGGATGGATCGATCTATTCAAACCCTAGACAAGTCCAGTCAGGCATATTTACACTAATCAGGATATCTCAAAACCATGTGACTATCTCAAGCAAACTGACCATTTCGATTTTTTTAGCGGACAGTTGAATAGATAATAACATAAAACCAGTCATTTCAGCACAAATACGTACTTATACATTTTGTGACCAAATTTTGGTGCAAATCCTTATGTTATACATCCAGTATACCTTTTTTAGGTTGAGTAAAGATTTATGTTGTATTAAATGCTCTCATTTTTGTAAAGTTGTTTTTCAGACTGGATACTAAATTTTCCCACACACATTAAATGGGATGTTATACCACTTTTCATCAGCCGCTGAAAACGATCATCATAATAAACAGAGGCTGAAGTATTTTCTGTCGCACGCAGGTTTCTCATAATGTCAGCTCCGGCTTGATTTCCGTTCAAGGGGATGTTTTCCTCTGGTGTTAGCATCAGTGCAGACTCCACTCTCCACAAAAGTCCTTCGGATGAGTCTATAAACCGAGGCCCCGTGTGCAAACACACGCAGAACATCTTGCGCACACGTTAAATCATGCTCCGCTTTTCGTAAGAATAGGCCATTGTGTGCCAGTGGGAACATATAATATAATCTACAAGACAACATACACACGGGGAATGGATGTAAAAGAGCACATACGTGCTTATTTCATTATCCTCGATATAAAATAATAACATAAAAACAGCTCTTCAAAACCTGTCTTTTAGTAGGTTTTTGGCGAAAATTACTTTGAAATGCGGAGAACGGACACTTGACCTGTTGAAAAAAGAATCGAGGCGGATAAAGTCAAGTCAAGTCAAAAACACTTTAATCATCCCATGAAGGGCAATTACAACACATTAAACGGGGTGTTATACCGCTTCTCATCAGCCGCTGAGAATATCAATCATAATACACAGAGGCTGAAGTACTTTCCATCACACGCAGGTTTCTCATAATGTTAGCTCGGGTTCGATTTCCGATAAATAAATAAATATGTTCGATAAATAGGACGTGTCGGCTTCCTTATATCTCTATCTCTATGTGTAAGAATGAGTTGAGTGTAAGCGCTTTGATTTGTCTGTGCAAAATACAGCGCTATATGAGTTCCATTTATTATTATTATTATTAGTATTCTTCTTCTTCTTCTTCTTCTTCTTCTCCTTCTTCTTCTTTCTTCTTCTTCTTCTTCTTCTTCTTCTTTCTTCTTCTTCTTCTTCTTCTTCTTCTTCTTCTTCTTCTTCTTCTTATCATTCTTTTCTTCTTCTTCTTCTTCTTCTTCATCTCTTCTTCTTCTTCTTTCTTCTTCTTCTCTTCTTCTTCTTCTTCTTCTTCTTCTTCTTCTTCTTCTTCTTATTATTATTATTATTATTATTATTTATTATCATCGCACTATCTGCCAGCCGCACTTTGGAAACAAAGTCCTGTATAACAACCTATTGTTCAAACTTGTTTATTCTTTCAAAGTAGAAAGATAACCCATGCACTAATGATGAGATCAGTTTTACACTTTTGGGGGAAGTTTGTGTCTTTGAACTACTAAAAATTGTCTTCCCAAAATTGGCATGATAAGAATAAGATAAATGTTGTGATTACGGTTAAACATCACAGGCAATAAGCACATGTGATCCTTCTTAAACTTTATACTGAAGACCGTTTCAGGGGACTGAAAAGTAGAAATCGATATTTCGTCAAAGCTAACACAAGAAAATAATTCGGGAACTATCAGAGTTATTTATTGTTTAATAAGTCTACACTTTGTGGACTATAAACATCAACACACTACACTCAATATATTTTTCACTTTGTTGAACTTTCTTTAATAGTGTATTATTTTTGGAAAACTTTTTCAGATTTCGATATCTGTACATCTACGCTCTCAGAATCAGTGCAATGTTTCATCCCATGATCACAAACAAATATATCTTTATTAACCCCCAACCACCAAAATAAGATCAGAAGACAAAACAAACCAACAGCTAGCCCCCCATCTCCCCCTCCTATAAAAAACAACAACCTATCCTTGCACGCCTCTCTACATGTGATCCCAAGGGATCTATATTTTCTGCTGCCCGGCAGCCAGTATAGATATTCATGAAAATGTCTGAAAAATGATGCGTTGAGCTGAGAAAAATGCGCACATATATATGAAAAAGCAATCCATAAGATAAACAACGCTACACGGCACAATACATTCAAATTATGTATGCAAATCCAAGAACTGAGATACGATGTGTAATATCAGAACCACTGTCGTCGTCGTTGTCGTGGTCACTATCGTTGCCATCGTCATCATTGTCATCACCACCACAACCACCACTACCACTATCACCATCACCACAATCATCATCACCATTATCATCATCTTCGTCATCGAAGTCGTCATCATCATCCCTGTTATCATTGTTGTCATCACCATTGTTGTTATCAACGTTGTTGTCATGATCACCATCGCCACCTTTGCCATTGCCAATCCTGTCATCATCATCATCATCATCATCATCATCATCATCATCATCATCATCATCATCATCATCATCATCATCATCATCATCATCATCATCATCATCATCATCATCATCACCACCACCACCATCACCACCATCATCATCATCTTTTGTGTTATCATTAACATCATAGCGTCATCTCAGTTACTAATTGACATGGAATGTGTTATGCTTCTGTGGTGTTCTCCAAGCTTCTTACTGGAGACTACTGTCCGAGCCAGTGAACCATCTTAGGCCTAACTGCAGGCTGCTAAATATTCTGTGTATTCTCTTCTGCTTGTTTGTCTGTCTGTCTGTCTGTGTCACACTGTCTCTGTGTATGTATGTATGTATGTATGTAAGTATGTATGTATGCATGTATATATGTATGTATGTATGTATGTAAGTATGTATATGTATTCATGTATGTATAGCTATATCTATCTATCAATATATCTATCTATCTATCTATCTATCTATCTATATCAATAAATATACATATATGCTTATATATACATACATATATTATATATATATATATATATATATATATATATATATATATATATATTTATATTATATATATATTATATACACACATAGTGTTATGTCGTTTTGTTTCCATCCATTCCTTCTTTATCTGTGACACTTGCTTTCCATTTTCTGTCTTCCATATTTTTCTGTTTGCCCCTCTCCTTTCTACACACACACATACACACACACACACACTCACACACACACACACACACACACACGCACGCACGCACGCACGCACGCACGCACACTCACTCATGCCAGAAATCATCTCAGGAGACACCATGAAGAAACCCACAGAGGCCAGTGTCCTAGATCATATATCCACAGTTTGGCGACAAAAGCACACCATACATTTAGCTAATGACCCCATAGAGTATGCTTCCTGGAGACCGGCTGTGTCAGCCACATGCCAGATATTTGCATATGTAGCATGTGGGGACATGGACATATCACACTGGATCATTGGATTATTTATGATATCAGCCAGTCAGACATTTTCTAACCCGATGGCCAAGATGATAATGCTCATAGTAGAAATGGTTACTGGTTCTAATGTTTTTGTTGTAGTATGTTTTTTGTTTGTTTGTATATTTGTTACTAATTGTAGTGGCTTTATAATTTCATTTTGGTATCATATTTGTGTAATTGCCTATAGCCATGATAAGCACAATGGTGTATTTGCAGCTGCTGCTGATTTATCGTTGATGTTTATGTTCTTATTCTTGATGATGATGATGATGATGATGATGATGATGATGATGATGATGATGATGATGATGATGATGATGATGATGATGATGGTGGTGGTGGTGATGATGATGGTGATGATGACGGTGATGATGATGATGATGATGATGATGATGATGTAAAAACATGTTGCTAAAAAAGTTTCATACATCTTGAAAAAATCTACAAATTAAATATCTGCTACAAAATTAAACTGTGTATAAAACAGCACAGCATTAAACACAGATGAGCTCTAGGGCTACTCATAAAAGAACCCATCAAGGTAGTTTTGTCCCTGCATCAACAGATCATGGTCGTATATGTACAAGCAGAAAAGCCTAATTCACACTTCAAACAATATGGCAATTTACTTCTATTTCTCTCAAAGTTTATGCAGAGAAAAAAAAACAATAACAACAGCTATCCTGTCCCAGCTTCTTGATTGTACAAAACCCCGATTACACTCGCACAATTTCTGAACATGCTAGGGCTGTGCTTACACATGTGAAATGACCCTTATTCTCTCACAACAACCATCTGGAAATGTGAAGAAAAAGCCTGGCCTGGCAGCATTTTTTACCATTGTCCTCAGTCTACACATTCTGTAAATGTTGATTATTTTGCGCAAATGTGCTTATCCCTTCAACCCTAAAGATGAGGATTTACCAGTGCTGATTGAAGCTGCAAATCATCACAGTGGCAGCCTGGACAATACTGTAGATTTGTACATTTGTAAAGCATGACAGTTTATGAAGACGGCAATGTGCCCTAATGACGTCAATCATTATTGCCCTTATCTTCATCCATCTGCTCGGCTGCCTGAATGTGAAAACTGCCATTGTGTTCTGTTGTGGGGTTTTCTTTCAATTCCCTTTTGGGTTATGTTGTATGAATGAATAGTGCAGTGAGTTAGTTTCGCAAAGACACATAAACATAGACATAGCCAGACATGTATTAAGTTTTACATACACGCACATACAGATGCCCCAACACAGCCAAAGTCACTCTCAGTCAGAGACACAAACACACACAAACACACACAAACACACACACACACACACACACACACTCACACAAACACACGCACACACACACACACACACACACACACACACACACTCTCTCTCTCTCTCTCTCTCTCTCTCTCTCTCTCTCTCTGCTCTCTCTCTCTCTCTCTCTCCCCTCTCTCTCTCTCTCTCTCTCTCTCTCTCTCTCTCTCTCTCTCTCTCTCTCTCTCTCTCTCTCTCTCTCTCAGCGTTCCTCAGCGCGAGCTCCATAGTTCACTACTGGTCAAAATCAAAGTCAAACTTATTTTTAGATGGTATGTTAAATAAGCAGTGCATTTGCTTGTCTTCATCAAGCCATCTATCTTATAATGATAATAATCATAATATATATGCATACATAGAATAGAAACCCAATCAATGATAATCCATACAATTTCAACAAGAGAAAATAGTAATATATGCATACATAGAGATTGTGTGTATGCATCATTTGCCCACTACAAAGGTAGCTGCACTACGACTTGTGGAATGAGACCTAAACCCCATACTAGTGCACATGCACTTTGACCCTTTTCTTATTGTCGTCATCTGTTTCTACCCTCACAAAATGGCCTACTCTAACAGGGGGACAAAGCTTCAAAGTATGCAGCAGACTGTTTAGTGTGCGTTCAAAAACAGGAACTCAACTTAGAGTCTCAAAATTTTTTTAAAAATCAAAAACCCCCAAAAATACTACAAAAATTTGAAAACCTTCCCCCCAATACCCAATCATTTTGCCCTTTTCTTTCCTCGTTCCCCTTTTTGCCTTTTTTTTTTTTCCCCCCCCTTTTTTTTTCCCCTTTTAGTTTCGGAAAAAACAAAACCAACTTAAAATTAATAAAACTTGAAAAGGAAATTTTTAAGAAAACCCAAAAAAAAACCCCAACAAAAAAAAATTTCAAAAAGAAAACCCAACCCAAAAACCAAACCCCTTTCCGGAAATTGTATTTTCTCCTGGGTGGTTTTTCCCCTTTAAATTTCCCTAATAACCTTTCCAAACTGCCCATCCTTTCCCCTTTCCCTTTCCCTTTTCTACCCTTTTTTCTTCTAGGTCTGCCGGGGCCCCATTGGGAAAAAATTTTTTTGAGATGGAAATTTGAGGAGCTTAATTTAAAAAATCTTTAAAAAAAATAAAATTTATTTTATTCCCCAAACAAAAATTTAACCCCAATTGATTTTAAATAAAAAATTTCCCGGTTTTATTAATGGGGGAAAATTAGTGGTAAAAGGTAGTTACGTTTTTTTGATTTTGGATATTATTAAATTTTATTTTTTTTTTAGGGGATTGTTTTTTTTTTTAAATTTTTATTTAAAAAGGGGAAAATTTTTTTTTTTTTATTTTTTAAAAAAGGGAAAGTTTTTTTTTTGAGATTTTTTAAAAAATTTTTTTGGTTTAAAAAAAAAATAAAAAGGTTTTTTTAAAAAAACAATTTTATTTTAATAAAATTTTTAATTGGGGAAAGTTTTTTTTTTTTTAAAACAAAAAAAAAAAAAACCCCCCCCCAAAAAAATAAAAAAAATTTTTTTTTTTAAAAAGGGGGAAAAAAATTTTTAAAAAAAAAAAAAACCCCCCCGGGGGGGAAAAACTATATGAAAAAAACAAAATTTAAAACACAAAAACCATTAACACACCAAAAAAAAACACAACAAAAAAATAAAACTTAGATTAAATACCCGTAACAAATAGCATTTTTTTTTAAAATGAAAAATGGTTTCATTCTTTTTTGTTACTTATTTATTTTATACCCAAAACATTAGAAGAGGCGTGAGAATTTGGGTTATTGAGATGTCCCTTGGGGGCCTGCACAATAAAAAGGAACCACTTTAAAAAACCAACACCCGGATGATCATTATAACCGATGATCAAACTCCACCTACTGGCGACCAAAGGAAGAAAAGCATTGACAAAAAGGCGAGTGTTTAAGTACAATTTATTTTTAAATACGAATACACTTAAGGCAGTCTGTTTTGAGGGAAAAAAACCCCCTGTCTAGAAAAGCGAAAGTTTTTTCCGATTTGGAATGTGCGGTGGTTCTTTTCCTTTTTTGGGGCCCCCCCAAAAAATGCCCCCCCCCCCCCCCCCCCCCCCACATTTGAACCACGAGCTTTGGTTAACTGCTGGTTTTTGGATGAGCAATAAAAGACTCCCTGTGTTACACGAAAATTGATGTGAACGTAAAAGAACCTCGGAAACAAATTTGCCCCTTGGCAAATTCCGTAAAAAAAAAAGTACTTGCAAGGGAAAACAATGCAATGTGGGACCGAACAAAAAAACCAGAAAAAAGGGGGCCCTGCCTTGAATGCGCACACTCCGGGCCCAGAGCAGTCTGATCCCGAGAAGTCGCCCTAACTTGAAGTGTATAAATTAATTTTTTTTTTTTTTAAAATCCAACGAAATAAAAAAATGCTGTCACTTTTTGCGTTTTCCCTTTTTTAAAAATCTGCAAAACACTTACAAAAATCAACGCTTAAAACACCTTAGTGTTTTTAGAAAATGTTACCCCAGGCTGGGTTAAAATTTTGTTGTCTATTTCAAATAATACGTGGAGCTTAAAATCCCCAAAGAAAAACCCTTAAAAAAATCGTTTTGGTAAGAAAATAACAATGTTCGTAAAGGTGGTCAAAAAACCACATGAATCAATAATTAATAGATATTGATCAAATTTCCCCCCTTTGATTTAAAAATCTAAATATCTCGGGGTTTTTATGGAGAAAATTTAAATTTTTTCACCTAATCTAAAGCTAAAGCGTTAAATTACGTCACAATGTAAACTGCTTCTTTTAGAATTAACTTTTGTGGCACAAAACATTTGGGGTTGTTGCTGGGTAGAGTCGGGGTTCCCAACGGAATATGGGGTATGCCAGCAGTGTTACCCACCAGAATTAGCTGTTGTCAGATTTCCCAGAAAAATTTTCATCAAAAGCTGTTTTCCCAAATTTTCTTGCTTTACCAAAACCCATTACAAATGCTGTTGTAAATTTTTTGGTATATTTTTCAACATTTTTTGTCTTTTCTAAACCTCCTCTGTTTTTTTTCGTTTTTTTTGGGTTTTGTGAATTTGTTTTTTGTTGTTTGTTTTTTTTTTTTTTTGGGGGTTTTTTTTTGGTTTTGTTTTTTTTTGGGTTTTTTTTGTTTTTTTTAATTTTTTTCTTTTTTGTCGTAGGGTGGGGTTTATATTATATGTCTTCTTTTGCTTATATTTTTTTGTTAGTCTGTTTTTGTAAAAATGCTTTTGAATGCTTTTATATTCAATTGTCTTGATTTTTTTTATTTGTGAGAGCGGGTAACAAATTTGAATAAATTTAATAAAAACCCTCAAACAGATCTTTTTGATTGCTCCCCTAGACAATTTTAAATGTATTGGCTGACTGTAGGCAGGTTTGAAAAAAATCCATTAGCCACAAAGCAAACTCCCCTCTAGTGGGCGGCACTAATCCTTCAGTTAAACTGTTAATTCAATCCACCGTAAGTATTTTCCGTGACGTAGACCCCCTTTGGGGGGTTTTTGATTTCATGAAAAAATTTCTACAAAGTAAAGCACACAAAGCCAAGCAAATGGTGAAAGATATGAAAAGATAGGGTAAAACAAGCTCCATAACGAAAAATCACTTTAATTTGCATGCGGACAACAGAATGGGGGATAGAGGTGTTAAAAAAAATTTACTACCATCCCAGCCCCCACCCCCCCACCACCTCACCACCCCCCACCACCACCACCATCCGCCATCTTCTCAGCTCAGCATCAGCTCATCGCATACCCCCCACCACCCCCACCACCCCTTCCCCAACCACCACCATCTCATCATCATCCATCGCGTCTCAGGGTCATTGTATCGTCGCATCGCCCTTCTCGACATCACATCATCATTGTCATAAATCGTCACCAAACATATCTCATTGTCATCACCTCGTTGTCTTGTCCTCGTCACCACCACTTCCCTTCTTGACTCTCTTTTTTTTCTTTTTTTTTGTTGTGTTCCTTTTTTTGTTTCTCTTCTCTCTTTTTCCCCCCCCCTCTCTCTTTCTCTCTCTCTCTTCTCTCTCTCTCTCTTCTCTCTTTCTCTCTCTCTCTCTTTTTCTCTTCTCTCTCTCTTCTCTCTCTTCTTCTCTCCTCTCTCTTCTCTCTCTCTCCCCCCCTCTCCATTTTCCCTGATTAAAAAAGACAAAACAATAAGAAATACATAAACAAGAAACAAAAGTGAGAGACAAATGAGAATGGTTGGAAAAAGAGAGGGGGTAGGGTAAGTTCGTGAGAGAGTGGGGAAAGAAACATATATAGGATAGGATCTGATTCAGACGTGGTTGGGGAAAATATGCAGAGATAGGCGTGTGTTTTGCTTCTAAAACAAGGGCGTGGGAAAAGGGTAATGTTTCCCCTGCTTTAATTTTTTAATTGTTCTTTGATCTCTCTATTCCCTATTTTTTCTTTTTTCTTTATATCTGTTTTTCCCCCTCTCCCCGCTACTTCTCGTAATGCTTGATCGCTCACCACTCTAATACAATAACTACCACATTACATGTTTCCCAAATTCACTTTTGGGTAAAGGGACGTCAACAAATTGAAAAAACAGGGCACAAAAACACAACACACACACGCATGTTCCACTTTTCACCCACCAAAACGCGCGGGCGCGCACACATAAGGACACAAAAAACTCTCTCCCCTCCCCCATACACAGGCGCGGCGCGCACAACCAAACCAACACACACATACCCGCAACACGCAGACAATTTTTCCAGGATGCAAAATAATAGAAGTCTATGAGATGCAACTTTTTATCACAAACCCCCAAACTACGTCAAATCAGTTTTTCCTGTTATTAAAACCCTGTTTTTGATGGGGTAGGTCTTTTTACCAGATAATTGCTGTGTAAGGTTGAGGGTTGGGGGTGGTGGGGGGGTGAAGGTAGATGGCTTTGACAACAAAAAAACGAAAATGTGTCTGTGTATTTTGTCGACGCATATTTTATAATATGATTGACCACTTGGTTTTTAACCTAAAACGCTATAGACACTAATTTTCCGCAGGGTTTTCCAAAAGGGAAGAATAGGCTCCAAAAGTTCACAGGAAAGGAGAAGGAAAGTCAGAGATAATGCTTAAGAAGACTTGGGGAAAAAAGGGGATCATGGCTACAGACAAAAAACCAAACATATTTTGGATTTAACACACGCACGATTTTTGGTTTGCTTAGAAAACTCTTCTTTTTTTTTTGGGCAAAAGCAAACTTAGGAAAAAAGAAAACGATCTGTTTTGGACTTGCTTATACATCCCAGTGTGTGTAAAAATTTTGGGCCCCTTTGGCACTTTGGAAATTTGGAGACATAAAAGAAGGCGACCAATTTTAAAAGAGAACCCCAAAAGCCAAGTAGATGGAATTTTGCCAAAAAAATTTTTAAATTAAGGATTGAGGACGGAGGCAAGGGAATTAGACAGAAGGGCGTGCATTTTTGGTCTTCTATATTATTTTTTGCTTAAAAGGTAAAACATTGGGAGAAAATTGAGGAAATAACAAAGGCTAAAATGAGCAAGTTGTTTCACAAGAGTTTAACTCTGTTGTACGTCTTTAAAGTCTAAAAAAAGATTTTATCACACCTGTGAATGCGGGTGTGCATTGTGGTGTGTTTAGCGTGTGTGGTTTGTGGTGTTTTGTGTGATGTGGGGGGCGGGGGGGGTGTGGCCTTTTGGGCCTTAAAAATTTAAAATGAAAAAACAAAAAAAAATACTTTCAATCACCCTTGTAAAATACTTTGGGTTTTGGCCCTTGTTTTGCGGGGTCGATGGTGTTTGTGTAATGGTGTCTTTAAAATTTTGTTATCCTCTCCACAGTTACACATACTCCCACATCCCACCCCCACAAACACTAACTACCACTTTCAAACACGTTACACAAACCCACCCCCACCACAACCACACATTTTTTCTCTCTCCCTCACACACCACACACAACAACAATCCCCACGACGCCCAAGCGTGCACAAAAAACCCCAAGTACCGCTGGCTGAAACGTGAAAAACGGGCAAGGCTCAGCTGGAAAATTTTCCTTTTCCCATATACCACCCAGCCTTTGGGGGCCGAACCCCCTTTTTATTCCGTAATGTTCCCAGTGGGGGAGGGTGGTTTGGGGGAAAAACCGACATTTTTTTTTACTTGTGGGCAGTGTTTTATTGGTAGAGACAAAACGATTCTTGTTGCTATTGTCAAAACAAAAATTTAAATTATTACAAAGTGAAAGTTCTTCGGTTGTAGGTTTTTTCTGATTTTTCTTTGTTAATTTTGTTTGTTATTAAGAGAGAAATACAGTTTTTATGACATTGTAATTTGTTTTTTAGAATTATAAACATTGAATTTTTGTTGGAAAAAATTTTGTGTCTTTCCTGAAAGCGCATACATTTTTTCACTCGGAAATCGCGTTTTCCATAAAATTTTTTTTCCCACAGTATTGTTTCAAATTAAACCAAAATTAAAAAGAAGTTTAAGAAAGGAAAGATGGTTATGGATACCCAATAGGGCTTTTTTGGAATTTAAAAAAATGTTCAGGGGGGAAAAAAAATCAAAACCACTACCTTCTTTATTTGTAGAAATAAAAAAAGTAACAACAAGGATTGATACCATTCACCAATTGAAGCTCAAAGTTAAGTGGGTTTTCAGACTATGTATGCCCTTCAGGCACGTCCAGGATTGGATGGCAAGACTGTCCCCACAGGGAACAGTCAAGGGGGAGTGAAGGGGAAGAGAAAACGATGGGAAAACAAAATCGAAAGTGGGCTTGCCTTCAGTGGAAAACTGTAGGAAAGCAGAGGACCCCCCGGGGAAATGGAGGAACTGGTTGCAAAATCTTCAGGGTGCCCTTCGATCTTGGGAAAAGGGGGAGGGAAAGATGAGTTGAAGTGAAGTAGCCTTGGGTTCAAAAACGCGGATTGTTCCCCTGTTAATAAAAATTTTTTTCAGAATGTTGGGGGTTGTTATCGTTGTTTGCGTAAATCTTGTCTGGAAAGAACGGAAAAACAGTTTGCCTCTCTATTTAAGCCTGGACACTGGAGTTTTGCAAGGCAATATGCTTCGAAAAAACAAGGATTTTTCATAATCTTCTTTTGTATTCTTTTTTTCGAAAACAATACAAAACAACTACCAGGATTTTTTTTTAATTTTTCCAACATCAGGTAGCAAGTTTGTGTCTCTGGTTATGTCAAAAATCGTTGTGTGACCTTAAACCCTTTCAGGTTAAGTCTAGGCTGTACTTTGGGGGGGGAGAAAAGTTTTAGTTTTTAAATCTTTCCCGAAAAAAAGAAGAAAAACCAAGAAGGAGATAACGTGAAAAGGGCGAAAACAAAAAGAGGGATAAAAAAAGGGAAAGTTTACTAGGATCCAGACAGGATTTCCTGAAGGCTGGGGTAAAATTATTTTTATGACAGGCTCCTGTCATTTTCCCAAGAGGAAGGGTTCCCTTCGAAAAAAACACAACAAGTGAAACAAAAGTGACTTAAGGATTGCTTTTGCTATATTAACTTACATATTTTGCAGCGTTTTTCCCGCTTCACACCCAAGGGGTTAACTGATTTACAATTGTCTAAAGCACAACTTGAAATCGCTGTGAAAACCGTCGTGCATACACTGGGTGAGAAATGACATGCGTTTTTTAAGTCTGTCGCCTACAAAACCAGTCACACTCTACGGGGAATTTTTTTTTCCTTAAACATGCCAACATCACTGGGAACATGGTTAGGAGGGTACAAGATTATAAAATCGCAAAGAAGACAGAGAAAGAGGACGAATCCTGGCGGCATTGCGTGGAGCCCTCTGCGAAGAAGCGATGCAAACAGTTTAGTTAATGGAGCTAAAAATTGTTTTGCAGGATTAGTGGTGTTTTTAAAAGACAAGCAGCATACTATTTTAAAACTACGACGAAACATCCAAAAGTTTTTTTGTTTTTCAATTACATCAATAGTGTGTTTAAAAACCAAAAAAAATTTCTTTGTTCTATTTAAGTGAAGATCCGTCGCAATTTCATCCTTTCCCCGCTGCCACAGCTTGACTGCGGAAATTTCCGGCGCTCTCCCCTGGAAAAATTTTCGCCACAATAACAGTGGTACACGTGGGACTTTCTCTTTTTTTTGTATTTTTTTCCTAAATGCATGAGGGGAGGAAAGCTCAGTTGTCGGGGCACTCGCTTTTTCCCCCGCCGAGGTTAAGCATGTCGAGCTGGTTATCACTTTGGTGGGTGTGTTTGCGCGCCTTGGTTAAACAGGCCCCCAATTCACCCAGCTGTAAATAGGTATTGCCCCTTTAGGGGCAGGAAAGGTTAAAAAAGCGAGGGGGAGAGATGGGGCCCCCCTCAATATGCTGGCCCCTTGGAAGTAAATCTCTGATGCCCCCTCCCCACGACCCTTTTAGTTATGGGCACCTTTACCTTTGCTTTAAATTTGTGTCATATGTTCCCCACAAAAAGGTGGCACTTTGGGATAACTTTTGCCCCCTATTTTTTTTGGCTAGTTTACGTGTTGATTGGTGTTTCATACTGAAATCTGCTTTTTGTATCATTAAATTAAACAATCAGGTAAGAAACGTTTAAAAAAATTTTCCACCTCAAAAAGCAAAAAAATATGAAAACCCAAAAAAAAACCAAAAGCTTAAAGAAAAAAAGCGAAAAGCCCTAACAACAAAACCAAACGAACAAAAAAGCAAACAAACCCCCACAAAGCTGAATGGTTAACCACTCAAAATTTCACACTAGGGCATCAAAACTTGGAAAGTTTCATTCTTTAACCCCAAAAATAAAATTTTCCCACTTCAAAAAAAATCTAACGCAGGTGTTGTGTTGCCAAGGTTTTTTAATAGAAAAAAAAAACCTTCAGCATCACATATTTACAAAAAATAATGATACCATACAATCTACCATGCTTTGTTGTACACTGGGCGTTTGCCTAAACCCCCAGGTGTGGTTGTTATGGTCCTGATAAAGCCGTCTATTACTTGAAAAATATCCATGGAAATAACTGCTTCTTTTTAAAGGTTTGTGTCCTTTTGTGATGTGCTTTAATTTACAGATCAAGGAGTTTCTTTCCAGCTTGTAAGCTTCATGTAAGACTTTCTGTGAACATTTCCCGGAAATGCTGCGTACTGTTTTGTAAAAGGAAAATCATTTCATATTCATTGTGTTAAAAGTTTTCATTTTTTAAGTATCTTTTATTGGAAAAAAAAATATATATATATCTTCTTGGGAAGGGGGTACTTTTTACGTTCGCGGTGTCAAATTTGTCTTCATTTTATTTAATATCTTTTTTCCTGGTGTTTTAAAGGAAAAAGTCTTGTTATTTAAAAACAATCACTAGGGATTTTATCAATTCCGCTTAAAATGTTTACGATGGGGAACATCTTTTAAACCGTTAGTGACAAAGAAACATTTTGACACCCCGACACTTCCAAAACAGGGCTGTGGAAGACACGGTGCTGTGCTGTAAATGGCCCCAACCCTTACGGGTCTTAGCATCCTCATCATCTGGAAGAAAAGATAAGTGAACACTGTCATGCCTTTGTGTGTTGGGGTGTTTTGATTTTTTGGAAGGGGAAATTATCCGTTTATCAGCGTGCATTTCCCCTGCAGGCACAGTGCAGGCCGATGCGGCAAGTGCAGGCACGATGCAGGAGACTTTGAACAGAAAAACTTTGACAAATTTTCAACACAACACACACACACACACACACACAACCCCACACCACACAACACACACACAAACCACCAAAAACCCACAAAAACCCCCACTTACAATATACCGACACATAGGGGCACCCGGCACACAACTCAGTCACTCACTCCTCTTATCTGTCTGTCTCTTTGTCTGTCTTCTTTGTTGTCCTCTGTCTGATTTGTCTTTTTCCCCCCCCCCTTCCTTCCCTCCTCTCTTCACTTTCTCTACTGTTCCCCTCCCTTTCTCTTTCTCTTCTCTCTCTCTCTCTCTCTCTCTCTCTCTTCTCTCCCCCTCTCCTCTCCTCTTTTCTTCTCTCCTCTCTCCTCTTCTCTCCCGGGGATAAGGATGGACGATCTTTTTTAAACCCTAGACAAGCCCGTCAGGCATATTTTCACTTTTGGAATCTCAAAAAAATGCGCTATCTAAAAAACTGACCTTTTTGATTTTTTTTGCGGACAGTTGAAAAGATAAAAACATTAAAAACCGGGCATTTTAGCACAAATACGCATTATACATTTTTTTGGGCCAAAATTTTTTGCAAATCCTTATGTTACACCGTATCCCTTTTTTTGGTTGGTAAAGATTTTGTTGTATTAAAAGTCTATTTTTTTTAAAGTTGTTTTTTAGACTGGATACAAATTTTTTCCCCCCCCCCCTTAAAAGGGATGTTTTTTTCACTTTTCTCAGCCGGAAAAAGTCATATAATAAACAAGGGGTGAAGTATTTTCGTCGCACGCAGGTTTTATAATGTCAGCTCCGGCTTGATTTCGTTCAGGGGATGTTTTCCTCTGGGGGTTTCATCAGTGCAGATTCCCCTCTCCGCAAAAGTCCCTTTGGGTGGACTTGAACCGAGGGCCCCCGGGCCAAAACAAGCAGAAATCTTGCGTACACGTTTAAAAACCTGCTCCGCTTTTCGTAAATAGGCCCTTTTGTCGGTGGGAACGAAATATAAAAACAAAACCCCATACAACGGGTCGGGAAAGTAAAAAAAGAATACGTGCTTATTCCATTTTCCCGATTAAAAAAAAAAAATAAAAAAAACAGCCTTCAAAACCTGCCTTTTGTAGGTTTTTATGGAAAATTACTTTTAAAATGGGGGGACGGACGGCGGATAAAATGAGTCAAATCAAAAAAAAAACTTTAATCAGCCCCCGAGGGCAATCACAACACATTTTAAAGGGCGTTTACCCCCTTCTCGTCAGCCCCTGAGAATAAACAATCTGATACACAGAGGCCGAAGCTTTCAATCACACGCAGGTTTCTCAGAATGTTGCTCGGGTTCTATTTCGATAAATAAAAAAACGTTCTTAAATAGGACGTGTCGGCTTCCTTAAATTCTATCGGGGGGTACTTTGCCAGCCGCACTTTGGAACAAAGTCCCGTGAACAAACCCTTGTTTAAAAAGTGTTTATTTTTTAACGTAAAAGATAACCCCGACTCTTATAAGATCGTTTTGCCCTTTTGGGGGGAAGGGTGTCTTTTTAAAATTTCTCAAAATTTTCCCCCAAAAATTTGGCATGTAAGAAAAAGTGAATGTTGGATTAAGTTAAAAATCACAGGCAATAAGCCGGTGATCCTTCTTTAAAATTTATTGAAGACCATTTCGTGGATTGAAGAGTAAATTTTGATACTTTTTCAAAGCTAACACAAGATAGTAATTTAGGAAATTTAAAAGTTGTTTAGTGTTTTAAAAAGTTACCTTTGTGGACATAAACACAACACGCACCCCCAATTAAATTTTCCTTTGCCCAAAATTTCTTTAAAATGTAATATTTTAGGAAACTTTTTTAGATTTCGTATTGTACATCTACGCTCTCAGAATCATGCAAATTTTCATTCCTGATCACAAACAAATTATCTTTCTTAACCCCCCCCCACCAAAAATAAGATCAGAAGACAAAACAAACCAACAGCTAGCCCCCCATCTCCCCCTCCGATAAAAAAAAACAACAACCTATCCTTGCCCTCCTCCCTACATGTGATCCCCAGGGATCAATATTTTCCGCTGCCTGGCGGCCAGTATAGGTATTCATGAAAATGTCTGAAAAATGATGCGCTGAGCTGAAAAAAATGCGTATGTAGATATGAAAAAGCAATCCATAAGATAAACAACACTACACGGCACAATAAATTCAAATTATGTATGCAAATCCAAGAACTGAGATACGATGTGTAATATCAGAATCATTGTCCTCGTCATTGTCGTGGTCGCTATCGTTGTCATCGTCATCATTGTCATCACCATCACAACCACCACTACCACTATCACCATCACCACCATCATCATCACCATTATCATCATCTTCGTCATCGAAGTCGTCATCATCATCCCTGTTATCATTGTTGTCATCACCATTGTTGTTATCAACAATGTTGTCATGATCACCATCGCAACCTTTGCCATTGCCAATCCTGTCATCATCATCATCATCATCATCATAATCATCATCATCATCATCATCATCATCATCATCACCACCACCAGCACCACCATCATCATCTTTTGTGTTATCATTAACATCATAGCGTCATCTCAGTTACTAATTAACATGGAATGTGTTATGCTTCTGTGGTGTTCTCCAAGCTTCTTACTGGAGACTACTGTTCAAACCAGTGAACCATCTTAGGCCTAACTGCAGGCTGCTAAATATTCTGTGTATTCTATTCTGCTTGTTTGTCTGTCTGTCTGTGTGTGTCACACTGTCTCTGTGTATATATGGTGGATCGGTGGTCTAGAGGTAACGCGCCTGTCTAGAAAGCGAAAAGTCCGGGTCTGAAGTGTGCGGCGGTTTGTACCCCGTTTGGACCGGAAACTTTTCCCCAATCCATTAGACCATGAGTGGTGGTCTGGGCGCTAGTCTTTCGGATGAGACGATAAACCGAGGTCCCGTGTGTTACACGTAATTATTTAGCGCACGTGAAAGAACCCACGGCAACAAGAGAGTTGTCCCTGGCAAAATTCTTAGAAAAAAGCCACTCTGATAGGGAAACAAATAAAGTTGCAGACATGAAAAAAAAAAAGGTAACGCAGCGCTTGTGGCGACGTGCTCTCCCGCTCTCCCCGGGGAGAGCAGCCCGAATTTCACGGATAAATCTGCCGTGACTTAAAGTGGCATGAAATGAAATCTGAGCGCTTTGATTTGTCGCTTTACAAGATTCAGCGCTATATAAATTCCATACATTATTATTATTATTATTATTATTATTATTATTATTATTATTATTATTATGTATGTAAGTATGTATGTATGCATGTATATATGTATGTATGTATGTATGTATGTATGTATGTATGTATGTATGTATGTATGTATGTATGTATATGTATTCATGTATGTATAGCTATATCTATCTATCGATCTATCTATCTATCTATCTATCTATCTATCTATCTATCTATCTATCTATCTATCTATCTATATCAATAAATATACATATATGCTTATATATACATATATATATATATATCTATAAAATATTTTCATATATATATATATATATATCTATATACATATTTATATCTATATGTATATACACACATAGTGTTATGTCGTTTTGTTTCCATCCAATCCTTCTTTATCTGTGACACTTGCTTTCCATTGTCTGTCTTCCATATTTTTTTGTTTGCCCTTCTCCTTTCTACACACACACACACACACACACACACACACTCACACACACACACACACACACACACACACACACACACACACACACACACACACACACACACACACGCACGCACGCACGCACGCACGCACGCACGCACGCACGCACGCACACTCATTCAAGCCAGAAATCATCTCAAGAGACACTATGAAGAAACGCACAGAGGCCAGTGTCCTAGATCATATTTCCACAGTTTGGCGACAAAAGCACACCATACATTCAGCTAATGACCCCGTAGAGCATGCTTCCTGGAGACCTGCTGTATCAGCCACATGCCAGACATTTGCATATGTAGTATGTGGGGACATGGACATATCACGCTGGATCATTGAATTATATAGCATATCAGCCAGTCAGACATGTTTTAGCAGGATGGCCAAGATGATAATGTTCATAATAAAAACGGTTGTTGGTTCTTATGAGTTGGTTGTGGTACGTTTTTTTGTTTGTATATTTGCTACTAAATGTAGTGGCTTTGTGATTACATTTTGATATCATAGTTGTGTAATTTCTTACAGCCATGATAAGCACAATGCTCTATTTGCAGCTGCTGCTGATTTATCATTGATGTTTATGTTCTTGATAATGATGATGTTGATGATGATGATGATGATGATGATGATGATGATGATGATGATGGTGGTGGTGGTGGTGTAAAAACAAGCTGCTAAAACAGTTTAATACATCTTAAGAAAACTTCAAATCAAATATCTGATACAAAATCTAACTTATAAAACAGCACAGCATTTACAGAGATGAGATCTAGGGCTACTTATAAAAATAAAAAACAACAACACATTAACGTGTATTTTTTATCCCCGCATCATCAGACTATGAATATATATATATATATATATATATATATATATATATATATATATATATATATATATATATATATATATATATATATATATATATATAATATATATATATATATTCATAGTTTGATGATGCATAAGCAGAAAAGCCTAATTCAAACGTTAAACAACATGATATTTCACTTCTATTTCTCTGAAAGTTTATGCAGAGAAGGAAAAACAATGACAACAGCTATCCTGTCATAGATTCTTGATTGTACAAAACCCCGATTACACCCCCACAATTCCTTAAATTGCTAGGGTTGTGCTTACACATGTGGAAGGATTCTTATTCTCCCACAACAACCATCTGGAAATGTGAAGAGAAAACCTGGCCTGGCAGCATTTTTACCATTGTTGTCATTGTACACATTCTGTAAATGTTGATCATTTTGCGCAAGAGTGCTTATCGCTTCAACCCTAAAGATGAGGATTTACCAATGCTGATTGAAGCTGTGAGCCCTTACAGTGGCAGCATGGACAATACTGCAGCATTTCACATTGTCATAGCATGACAGTTGATGACTAGGGTAATGTGCTGTAATGACGTCAATCATCATTGCCCTTATCTTCATTCATCTTTACCTGCTGAACCACCTGAATATGAACACTGTCACTGTGTTCTGTTGTGGGTTGTTTTTTTCAATTGATTTTTGGGTTATGTTGTATGAATGAATAGTGCAGTGAGTTATTTTCGCAAAGACAAACAAACATAGACATAGCCAGACATGTATTAAGTTTTACATATACACACATACATATGCCCCAACACAGCCAAAATCACTCTCAGACAGACAGACAGACACAAACACTCACGCACACACACACACACACACCACACACACACACACACACACAAACAAACACACACACAAACACTCTCTCTCTCTCTCTCTCTCTCTCTCTCTCTCTCTCTCTCTCTCTCTCTCTCTCTCTCTCTCTCTCTCTCTCTCTCAGCGTTCCTCAGCTCGAGCTCCACTTCTGGTCACTACTGGTCTAAGTCAAAGTCAAACTTATTTTTAGATGGTGCATTGAATAAGCAGTGCATTTGCTTATCTTCATCAAGTCATCTAGCTAAAAATGATAATAATGATAATATAATTATATATGCATACATAGAACAATAACCTAATCAACGATAATCCATACAAATTCAAGAGAAAACAATAATATATGCATACATAGAGAGTGTGTGTATGGATCATTTGCCGACCACAAAGGTATTTTATTTATTTTATTTTGTTTTATTCTTTGATATCGAGGATAATGGAATAAGCATTTATGTGCTTTTTTACATCTAGTCCCCGTGTGTATGCGATTTTTAAATTTTGTCATCTACGGCTTGTTGAATGATACCTAAACACCATACTAGTGTACATGCACATTTACTCTTTTCTCATTTTCGCCATCTGTTTCTACCGTTACAGCATGGCCTAGTCTTCCAAAAGTTTTAGAGTATGCAGCAGACTGTTTCGTGTGCGTTCAAAAACAGGAACTCAACTTAGAGTCTCACTAGAAGAACCTTTGAGGGGATTAGAATTAATACTGAAGTGAACTACAGAGGGAAAAATCCCCACAAACAGATATGACTCGGTTGTGGCTAAAACCCATGCCTTCAAACCACGAGTTTACGCTCTACCCACCAGGCCCCATATCACCGCCCGCCATGTCAGTATGATGTGTCTCCTGCTGGTCATAATATCCATGAATGTTGAAACAAAGCCAGGGAATGTAGACAGACAATGACGCGGAAGCTAGCAGAACTAATCCTCTCCTGTCTGCCTTCCTGCCCATAGCTGATCCTAAGGGGTTCCTTCATAGGCTCTGATAACTAGGTGCCCTTGGGAAATTTTGATTTGGAGGAATGTTTGATGTGAGGAGCGTCAATTGGCGAAAAATGCGTAAAGTAATATGAAACAATGACATTGTGAGATGAGCTACAACGAAATATAAACTGATTTGAATCATCCAATCTGAGCTTTTATGTTTGATGTAGGGAGGTTAGATGGTAAAAGAATGGGTAAACTGATATGAAA